>JAPYZC010001851.1:0-22519 GCA_030522665.1 Ichneumoninae sp. A BG-2022a | reverse complement strand
CGAATACTCTTTGAAGTATTTCCGTGCGCCAAACTGTCAAACTCTGCAACCGTCAGATTGAAATGAAAATTAACCTCAAACTTATTCTTATCTATGATAGTATTCGACGAGCAATAAAAGCCCTTTGAAAAAATTTGCGAGCATTCCCCGACATCCCGAGATAGCACTCACAGACAGGCCTGCTGGCAACTAACACCTTTATTAGACTCGAATCTCCCCGTGGGACCGCAGGAAAAAATAATACAAATTCCGGGCCTAATACTTTTAGGTCTAGGAGAGTGTTCCGGAGGTCCCAAAAATATTTCATAAATTGCGATAGATTCGCGAAGCTGTGTAGAAGATTTTGAGACCAGATATAACTCACTAATAGCCCCATAAACAATTCTACAGAGTTTTGTCTACCACATCTGTTCCTTGCTCAATGAGGGATCAAGGCATTCACAATCTGGTTCCATTCACAATCGATTTAGGAAAGTTGCTGAAGCCAATTACTCGACAAAGCAAAAATGTAATAAAAAAAGGCTGATAATCTTTATTTGAGTAGTAGTAAATGTATTTATTGACAATAATCTTACATAATGCGGAGGTCGATATATTCAAAAGAGTATTTACAGTATACATTTCTATTGCCAACGGGCCATTGACCTAAGACCTGATTCGTCTTTTTCCTACCGCTAGTGCATTCGTATTTAATTGAGACACCTTAAGTTATGTTTAACTTAGGTTATATCTTCATTTGCCATTCTCTCGAGGGTTTGATATGTTGTGAGTGCTTGGTATTTGCTCGTTTTATATTTTGCCATACACTTTGCGTTGTATACGGAGCGATGGGACATTCGGAATTTGAGCAGAGGCGAACCTTTTGGTAAGTATTTGTATTCGTGTCATTATGAGTGCAATTATCGTTTCTCGTAGAGTATGTGCATTTTACCATAGAGTGTGTTCGGGTGTCTTATTCTTCGTGTCAAGGCTCCAGATAGCGCAGATCTTAGCTGTTTTTATTGTTGGTAATTGCTGTTTTCTTGGAGTTTGGGCGTAGGATCTCCGTACGTTATTATTGGTCTGCATATGCTTCTGTACATTGTAACTCGATGTCTTATATGGATCTCTCGCTCTGAGAATGTTAGCTTCCTCAAGTGTAACGCTCTTGCTGACACTTTCTGTTTACAGTACTGTAGGTGGTAATTGAAGTTAATTTTATGGTCTACGAAAATGCCTAAATATTTTGCGCGTTGCTTAGGTGGTATTGCTACGTTGAATAATTGGATTTTTGGTGATTGCGGATTTATTTTGTGATTGAAGATTACAAGTTGAGATTTAAGGTTGTTGTGGGGTAAAGTCAAAATGCTACCACTGCAATGAAAACTTTTGTGAATGTATATTATCCCCTTGCAAATAGTCTGTTTAAATTTCAGAACGATGTACAGCATCGTTAATGAGAAAAAAAATCGTAAATTTTGCAGGTCATGCATTACTCTTATGGAGAATGCGCAACGTTTCGCCGTATTTACGTTCATCGCTTTAACGTTTGGCATTTTCCGAAGAAGATTGACAGCACCGTTATTTAATTATTAATAAATGAAAAACTCTTGGTCGTCTTCGCTTGGGAACTGAGAAGCAGCTGTCTCTCTCGCACACCGACTGCACCGCACACCGCGCGCCCCCTAGTCACCCCGCAGGCCCAGACCCTACAACCTTAAGTGGATTTTGTTTGCGCTGCCATTTGTTGAACCATGCCCACTGTCTAGTCGACAATAGTTTCGAGCGTTTCTATTGTTTTGTGTACATTTTTTTGGTGTGCGCTTTTGGCTGTGTTGGTAAATTGTACAATGTATTGACTGAAGTCTATTGAATCTGTGTTACTTAGGTTATAATTGCAGTAGATGTTGTGGTGCAGAAGCGCCACACGGAACGCCTGGAGTACTCCGTGTTCTGGTGCGAATATGGTGGATACCTCTGCGTCCGTTCTGACCATAAGCTTGCGCGATTCGAAAAAGATTTTTGTTACGTAGATTAGTTTGAAGAGAATTTCTTGGTGCGAGACGATGTCGAAGGTTTTTGATATATCTAGGAATAGCGTAGCTAATTTTTTGTTTTGCACTTTAGCAGTTTCTATGTTAGAGGTAAGGATTGTGAGGGCATTTAGCATTCATTTTCCATTTCTGAAACCAAATTGGTAGGTTTTTATTTGATTAACAGGATTTTTTAAGCAGAGCTGGGCAAAAAGTACTTAAAGTACTTGATACGTAGTATCGTACGTATCCAATACTTTAAGTACGCGGTACCGTAAGTACTAAACACTTCGAGTACTGTACTTAACTTTGTTTTAGAATGATGTTTATGAATATGTTGCCGGTACTCAGAGTACTAGGCACTTCAAATACTAAGTACTTTAAGCACTTTGCCCAGCTCTGTATTTAAGTAAATTTTTCCTTGGTACAGACAATTTTGAGCCATTTAGCTTAAAGATAATAAATAAATAATAAATTGGTTTCGATAATAAGCTGCCAATACGGAGTTAATTTTACTGAATATTGATGCAGCTCCCCTATATCATCAGTTACGTGATAGCCGATTAAATGTACGTAATTGTCATGACAATAAAAGGATACAAGCGTAATTAGAGCTGAGATGTCGTGAATGATTTGTGAAGAGTCTAAATCAATTTTCTTCTGAAGCACGTAAGTTTTCTACCAAAGTCACGACTGGAAAACTGAGAGACGGTTTTCATCTCAGGTCTCTCAAGAATGTTCTTCAAAAGAGGTAAAGAGATCTTCACGGGCTTCTTTATCCCGCGGGAAATATTAGCATCTTGCAGGAAGAGTCAGAAGGAACGACCCCGGGAGGGGGGAGAAGCAAGTCACAGGGGAGAGGCAAAAACCCAGGCATAACCTGGGTAAACTTATAATAGACGCCTGCCGTATCACTTATTATTTAGTATCAAACGAAGGAGTTGCCGCTTGAATTTTTGCGGCCTCTTTAACTTAATACGGATAATCTTAATATTCTTTTGCCAAGGAGAAAAGAAAATAGCGGCGAAAATGATGAAGAATATTTCAATGATTCTCTGTTTAACGTGAAACGAGATTTATTTCTGAAAATGTAATAAATAATTGTAATAGACCAATAATAACCAATCAGAAGAACTATAACATTAAATCTTTAATTAATTGTTATCCGAATATTCGAAAGTCCATACTTTCCATAGTGCATATTCAACTTACGAATCGACGAAGTATACACAGAAAAAGTGAACTTTTGGGGATAAAATAGAAAATTAATCTCAACGATGATAAGTTGTGAAAGATAAAATCGTAAATCTGACGACTAATGAATTATCGAGAAAAAGGTGGATGTGGAGGTACAAATGGACCAGTCTGATTAAAAACGAGAATCAAGCTATTTAAAATTTTTAAACTTTCCTCGAAGTTCCTGTGCACTGTGGATAGCCGGAGTGCCTAACGAATCCCACTCTATATAAATCCTGGCGAGAATATATAATTCGGCACTTAGAAAAAAATGCGGATACCACTATAACCAATATTGAGTTAACGGCATAAAATTGTGTTAAAATCTTCTGCAGAGTGAAAGAACCACTACAATTGAATTTGGTGAAAATCTGTGTAGTTAACGCTTGATTTATCGCAGCCACTTCAACTTATAACGGATAATTCAATGATATTCATTTGCCAAAGATGAAAAGAGCAAAAGTGACGAAAAATATTTTGATGATTCTCGTGACGACGTGCAACGGGGTTTATTTGTATGAAACTAGTAAATAATTTTTAGGAGAGCAATAATAACCAACCAGAAGAACGATGACATTAAATCTTTAATTAATATTTATCTGAATATTCATAATTTCCATTATTGAATATTCAACTTACGAATCGACAACCTATAAACAGAAAAGGCGAATTTTTCGAGATAAAATGAAAAATCGATCTGACCAACTATAGGTTTGAAAAAAATAACGATTAATGAATTATCGAGAAAAGGATGGATGTAGAGGTACAAATGGACCTTAAAACCCAGAAAGAGGCTGGTTAAAATGTTTTAACTCTCCCCTCGAAGTTCCTGTTCACTGTAAGTACCACGTCGGATAGCCGGAGAGTGCCTAAGTAATTCCACTGTATAAATCCTTGCGGGAATATAATTCGGCACTTAGGAAAAAGTATGCCATCGATTATAGCGACTCCGGTGAGAGATTATGCTGGCATGTAGTCAAGTGCGGTCGAACCACTCTCGAAGCATTACATACATCCGTTAAGCTTTCAGTGATGAATAAATAATTCAAAATCTAACTACCGGCCCGGAACGACCGGTCCATTGTCCATAAATCCGCGGCCATATATTATTTCGCATGCGATCCATGGTTCTCTTGAGGATTCACGTAGTTTCTGTGTACGCTTGTATTCGGAACAATTAATAAAAATAATAAACACACACACATTCAACTTGAATACAACCTCGTTAACATAAATAACAAGACCCATTAACTAAACCCTCTCATACGTATAACGGGCAAATCCCTTTACGTGCGTTTTCGTGTGCTATCCCCGTTGGAAAAGGTTAATTTCGCTCTAAGCATATATATGCACATTTATCGTCGTGTGCGGGACACTCGTTTGCCGGCAATGTCAAAAAGTGTTTACACAATTTTTTTTTAAGGTACTTGTGCATGTCAAGAATATTGAAGAACGGGGATAAAACTTCGATTTTTTAATAGTCTTAAAAATTTCTTTTTTTTTTTCGTCGATTTGAAACCACTAGATTTTCTTGCTGATTGTAAATATCAAGAATATTGAAGAAATATTGCCGATTTTTAAGAACCATTACTTTACACGGAAGTAAATCCCGGAAGTCATTTGCAGGCCAATTTTAATTAGAAAAAATCCATCCTACCGAGAAAAACCCGTACGGAGATAAAATTTAGATTGTTTAATGCCCTATACAATCATTTGTTTTCGTCTACTCAAAATCCTCCGAATTTCCTCCATTTATCTCGAAACATCTCTCGATTCATGTTAAAAAAACTTGCCGAAAAACTGGCACGAGATCCGGCTGCCGCTCGACTTTACTTTCTCAATGTTTACCCTAAAACATCGTTACAAATGCCAAACGCTCACCAAACAATCCTCCACTATTTAAAACGATCATAATTGTTTGTCATCAAAAACAAGACTCTCGCAAATTTTTAAACGACTTATAACAAATTATGCTCAGAGGTTTAAAGAATACCGTTAAAAAATGTAGTTCTGATCAAAAATATATTATCAAAACTTCTTCACAGACACATTACCGGAGAAGAAAGAAAACGGTCCTTGCACCAGTCTCAAAAACGGATGCCGCAACGGAGGCTTTATGCGCCTCGGTAATTAAAGTAAACCTACATATTAAAAAAAATTCCAATAAACAAGCTTACCTCCTCGGCGATAAAAAAAAAAAAAAAAAAAAAAAACAAAAAAAAAAAAAAAAAAAAAAATCCGTAAAAAAAAAATCAACGATCGTAAATTCTTCGCAGACACATTACCGTTGAATAAAAAACGCACCTTGCGTCTGATTCCCAAAAACAAAAAAAAAAAAAAAAAAAAAAAAAAAAAAAAAAAAAAAAAAAAAAAAAAAAAAAAAAAAAAAAAAAAAAAAAAAAAAAAAAAAAAAAAAAAAACAATCGTCAATACAAGCTTACCTCCTCGGCGAATTCAAAGTCACCGTCAAACTTCCTCTTGCACTCCGCCACGGTGAGAACGACGATAAAAACCGTGACGGGAAGCACCCACGGGAACCTCATAGCGAAGTTTAGTCCTCCTCGTCACAAAAAAAAAACAATTCACGAGGTAAGGATTCTTCTGCACGAGTCCTTGTCGGTCTTGTCGGTATCCGGCGGCGGGAGGGAAGGGGGGAGGGTTGTCGAAGGTTTATATATATTCCGTCACTTGCACCGTGTGTAACGTAATCGCGTTTATCGCCGGGAAATCAATCCACCGGGGAAAAAGGGGGAGGGAGGGTCTTCACGAGGGGGGGGAAATAGTAGCCCACAAGATCGCGTGCAGTGCGCAAAATAGAAAGTATATAAACGTCGTACTACTCGCTTACGAAAACAGCACAGTTGACGGTTGGAAGGGCGTCGATCTTACCGACGGACACACGGAAGGGGGTTATCGAGAGAAAACAAAAAACCACGCCGACCGGAAAATTAATCCCGCACACGTTTTTGTTCTCTTCGCGTCGTACTTAGGGTTTCGAAAGAAAAAAACTGCAACTGTCAGTGGAGCCGCGTAGCGCGACGTGCACGCACGATGTTATGCACGTTAAGCGTTGAAAAGCCGAGACCGATATTGTCCTGGTTCAGGAGTCGAACGAATAGTGACTGCGCGAGGAAGGGTAAGCCGACGCGAGCGACGCACCGCCGCCAGTACGCTGACGCCTATTGGTCGGATTTCTCGCTAGCTTGGACCAGGGGCGAAGCGGGGGTGGACCGGTGGGGGGGCCCAGCGGCGGGGGGGGGGGGAGAGGCAGTGGGTATACATAGTATACATTAGAGAGGTCCTCTCTCCGTTCTCTCCCTCCAAACCGCGCCATTTCACCGGCGGAGTTGCCGCGCGAGCGCGTGGTCACACCGCGGGCAATGCGCCAGTCGATATCACCTCCGCGCACCCCGGATCGGCAGAGACACAGCGACTCCTTTCTCTCCTCTCTTCGCTGACTCTGACAGTCGCGTCACCTGCCGCTCCCACATTGTCTTCTTCGATATCGTTTGTCCATCACACAGATTGCTACGGGTCCGGATGGGTTTTGGCGCTTCGAGTCATCGTCGATCGCTGTTGCAGCGTCGAACGCGACCCGCGGGGGGGATGAAAAGTTTGGACGGGACGGCTATGGAGTTGGAAATTGGGAGGTATTTTTCGGGACTACCAGGGACCGGGGAGAATTACCGTCGGAGAGGGCTTTGAACACTGTAATCGAAATGGTGCAAATGGTATTTTCGTTATATAGCGTAAATTTACCTGTTACATCGAAGATGTATCCGTAATTGGGTCAATGGATTGCCTTAATTTTTTAGAGGTTCTACATCTGAAGTTAGTTTTTCAATTGTATAATGGAAATGAGGATAACCATCGAAGGGGGTGCGCTGAGTATAATTAGACGTTGCGCGATTGGATATTGTTCGATATGTAAAATTGGAAGATGTTTTTAAAACGAATATATTTAATCGAAGTCGGACAGAAGTGTTAAGGGATGTAAAAAAAAAAAAAAAATGGGATGAATTATCAATCTGTGCGGAAATAATTAAAACACTCGATTTCCACTATTTCTGTGATCCGAATAATCCTTTTTGATAAAATATCTATATCACCTAGAAATCAACGTCGGCAAGTATTTATTATTTTGAGCTTTCACAGGCTGTTTCTATTCCCGTTACAGTTCCACCTTCTCGAAAATTAATTTGCGTCCGAAATATCGAGCATCACTCGATAAATGTTATTGAAAATCTATATAGAATCGAAAAATGATTTCCTCGGATATTTAATACGCTCGAATAAGTAATGACTCATTGGATTCAATGAACAATTAAACCAAATTGGAAATTCGAAGTATATGATATAAATATACTGGCCAAAAGGGCCATTTTTACCATTTTTAACCGACTATTATGTCCGGAGCTCTGACAATATTGTCTGATTGCGTATTATTTTTTATGTTTCACAGAGTCTGTTTCTATTCCCGTTACAGCTCCACCTTCGTGAAAATTAATTTGCGCCCGAATTATCGAGCATTACTCGATAAATGTTATGAAACGGGAAAAATCTATATAGAATCCAAAAATGAGTTCCAAATATTTAATAAGCTCGGATAGTGAATGACTCATTGGGATCAAGGAACAATTACATTGAACCAAATTATATGTTCGAAATATTTATATATGATATTCTTACTGGACAAAAGGGCCATTTTTTTAAAGAATATAGGCATTTCGGAGCGACCATTGAAGTATTTATTGTCTGTTCGTGTATTGACATAAAGATGGAGTAAAATTTCGAACTATTTTATCAAAAAGTGTGCGCATGCGCAGACCTCTCACCGAGTTTGTTTCTACTCTCCTTAAAGCTTCACCTTCCCGAAAAATAATTTGCATGCGAATTATCGAGATTTGTTATTGTTAACGCGGAAAAATCTATATTGAATCTAAAATTGCACGAACGAAAAGTGAGTCCCTCCCATATTTGATAAGTTAGAATAATAAATGACTCATCGCTTTTAATAAATAATTACGATAAACTAAATTATAAATTCAAAATATTTACATATGTTACGAAGTCGTGTAGAGACCAATAATTTTTAACCCAGCCGGAGGCAAAAACTTTTATTCAGTAGTCACGTTGGAATATGTCTGGCATGCGAGCCGTACGCCCGGAGCCATACGGCAAGTAGAAATATCGGTCTGTGCTCAAACGCACCTATATACCGGCGGCGCACCGTGAATAAATTGTAGAGTACCCGGTTAATGCACGTTCGAGGAAATATCTCGGGAGACGTAAGTTACCGGAGGGCGTGGATGGATCAGACGACGGTAATTAATTAAGACACGTAATAATGAGTTTTTGCTTGCTTCATTTACCATACTTTATCACCCCGGGATTCATCGACTTACAGATATATCACAACCGTTACACTATTATGCAGTTATCCAGTGAATTATAACGAATAGTCACCATGAAGGAAGATACTTTACTGCTGTCGTAGCGAAATATTAACATTACGAAGTCGAACTTTCTTTTTGTGTTGAAGATATCTCGATTAGCGAAATTTACCTGATTCGACTATAAGGTGACGAAGCGACGTGCATTTTGCATGCTATTCAGGCAGAAAACAATGTAGACGACTCGTGCGTGCACTGGAGGGTCGGCATGTTCCACCGCAGGCTCTATCCGTCTCTTCACTTCAAATGTACGTAGTGCCACTTATCCACTGAAATCACAGGGAGATAAAGATGCAATAACAGGGATAAGGTTGTTCTGCTTTTTTGTTGTTGTTACAACTTGGGACATAAAATTGCGGTCCTCGCGGATACGTAGTGCCACTTGTCCACTGTAAACGTATATAGTTCGAAGTTAGACGATTCATTTGAGTATAGGCTTAAACGACCAGTTTCTGATAACCTCGGTGTATCGGGTTACTCAAACCAAAAAGATGTATTTTATGCGCTTGTACACAGAAGATACGTCCCTCTGATTTTAGTCACGCGATATATTATTTTATTCCGATAAATAATATTTCTACGAATTATCAAAATTCATACAAGCTTTATTAATTTTTTTTAACGGTTCGCCGTTTTAATTCAGTAAATAATATTACTGTGGATTATGAAAATTAATGTTGGCAAGACAAGTAACCTCTCACATGCTCTATTAATTTTGTTAACCCGTTCGTTTTTTTTACGACTTTCATTCTGTATATACGCTTGTCAAGTTCTTTTTGTTGATTTCTCAAAATAAATTATATTGATAAAAACTAATATTTCTGAAGAAGTATTCACAACAAAAAGTGATTTGAATTGTTCAGTATTTTTATACATTTGTACGGGTCCTTTCCCTTTTACATAACCCGCCTCCCCCCCCCCCCCCCCCCAATTGCGTCCGCAGCCGACTTACCGCCTTACTGTGCCGCATTTGAACAAAGTCACAGACAAAGTGCAAACTCTGGCTATACACAGACGGCGTTTTCCCCAGAGATTGGTGTTCCTACAGGGTAATCACTAGTCTCCGAGAAAATTGCCTCCCGCTTCACGATTCGTTGCGCCGGCCAGCGCGTGGCTACGCGGTCACCCAACCAAGTACTGACCGCGAGCCATACACCAACCGCTTCCTATCGCTGGCGGTGAACTTTTTACTAATATTTTGCTCTAACCAGTTGGAGAGATAAAAAACTAATTATATTTCTGGCTTCGGGAACCGCCAGAGCCATACACCAACCGCTTTCCTATCGCTGGCGGTGAACTTTTTACTAATATTTTGCTCTAACCAGTTGGAGAGATAAAAAACTAATTATATTTGACGTACGGAAATTAATGTTGTAACGAAGTAGTTAAAAGAAACAATCAATTCTCTAATACTTTGTCTCTTACAGAAAACATCCCTTTACGTTAACTTTGAATTGCAACATGTTAATAGATTTTTTGAATATAATAATTAGAACCGTTATTCTTAAGATACGGTGACGTATCGATGGAGTTGTTCCGATGGCAACAAATCACGATACAAATTTCCTTCGAGACAATCAACTTCGCGATTGTGTGCTAATTCGCTTTCACTACAGCACTGATGGACGTAATGGATGCGAATTTGCATTTGTTTGTAAAATCAATTCTTAGAGGTCAGAAACTGATCGATTTGCCGACCAACGAATTTCCTTGCGAAGCAAAACTTCCATTATGAATGTCCGTAAGCGCGTAAGTAGAGAAGAATAACGACCCAACTTACCAATCGGATCGACCGGTTGAGGTTCGCTAGGCTCCGGAGACTTTTCGAAAGCCTCCTCAGCAGCCTCAGCGTCGATTTTGAATGGACTGTCTTCAACCGTTACATTAGCACTGTAACATTACACAGATAGGTTCATCAAAAATTTCACACGAAAAAAAAAATCGGTAAATTCCACCGACCCCTTTTTTTACTGAGTCATTTATTGAACATTCGATTACGTACCATGAGATTCCTACTACCGGTGTTTCGCGTTTTATAAGATTTCGCCAGTGCTCGTGAACTTCGTTGATAACGTGCAACGCGAAATCCTTGGGTTTGGGCTCGCCGTTGAATGCGAATTGGTTCTCCGGCTTGCCGTCAGGGATCTTGTAGATTTTGAACCACTCGATCGTTGCCTTCATCAAGCCCGGGTAGATCTTTTCAACGTCCGCGATATCTGCAAATACACGTATCGTTTATGCACAAAAAAATGCGTACCTAGTATTTAAAACGTTATTCTATTTCATATCAGCCAATCGTGGAGATCATGTCGTCGCTTGGTCTGAGTGATTTATAGCTATGCAAGCTATCGATAAGATTATTTCATGTGATCGTAAACTATTGTAAAATTGAAAGATAAGCAAGACTAATACAATATTGGCAATTTCTAAAACGTATTTACCTCCAGCAAATAAATAAATATTATTACTGCTATATTTATGTACACTAACGACCATCGCGAAGCTTAACCGTAGTATCAATCTAGGTAACTATGATTCACTCGTGGCCTTGATGCAATAAATTACGTAACAAGTGTCGCAGCGTTATCGAAGAACTCGAGCCTCGATTCCCTCAAAATTACGGGCGGTCGACAATGGAGTACACTATGCACTATCATACTACACACGAGCCTCCAATTAATCACACTCACCATTCATTTGATCCGCCAGTGGGTCATTAACATCAATAACGATAATTTTCCAGTCAGTTTCGCCTGTAATGCAATTGATAGTTCCGCTCAGCGTGTTGCAATAACGAGATTAGGGTACCGCGACGTGCTACGCGTAATTCGCGATAAGCCTCGCGTCACGTACGAAGATAGACACGCGCAACGTATGTTGAATTGTCGACGACACGTTACGCGGTCGCGTACTCACCCTCGTCGATAAGAGCGACCGTTCCAAGGACCTTGACCTTCAATACCTCACCGCGTTTAGCAACCTTAATTAAAAAATTGAGTGGTTACTCGTAGCAGGTAGCTTTTTATTGACTGCACATCCAGCCACTTACCCTGTATCCGATTTCAAGGACGTCGATTGGGTCGTTGTCTCCCTTAAAACCCGTTGCCTCGTCCAATACTTCGGGATTTTCCCAAGTCTAAAACAGAAAAATAATTTTAGCATTTCATTCATATGTAATATCACGATTTAATTTGAAATCAGAAAATTTTAACGCCTCAAGAGGGACATTTCGTTATATTTAGCGGGGATAGTGGGGGGGGGGGGGGGGGATGAAAAGGGGGAAGACGAGAGCCTGCCGTCCAGCATTCCTATGCCGCAGATGTCGACGTTCTACCAGGCAAATTTTACTTTCACTGCAATATTCACGGAAACGGCACAGACAAATCTATTAAAAAACAGATTACTTGTTCCAGATATACCTTTATTAATGCTGACCGTTCTGTATATTGACTTGCCCCTCCCCGCTCCGCCTCCAACTCCCTTTAATATATGTTGCTGGCGTTAATTAAATAACATTTCCAAACTAAACACGGGACGAATACGAGCGATAAAAAATTTTGTGGGCATGTTATGAAATAAAATGATTAATTTTCAATTATTATTACATCATTTTACGATTAAGGGCATGTTATATAGACTAAATCGGTTTTCCTAAATTCTCTGTGACTATTAATATTTCAGAAATAATAAAATTAGGTTTTCGTAGGTTGTACATACATACACGAAAACTTAATCTCCTTTGGCCCGATATATTAATAGTCGCGGAGAAAACAGGTAAACCGCGATTTGTTACCGTCTGAGTCTGCGTCGCGTGCTTTTGCAGCGTTTCTACTCGTAAATGAAAAAAAATTAAATAAAATACAAACGCTTTCATGCACCTAATGCTGATTGCTTATCTACTATGATGTATAGAAAAAACGACTCCTCTTCATAATTGCGACGCAATGCTACTCCAACTGTGCACATATGTTTCGCCAAAGAAGAACATTCAGCATAACGAAAGTCTTTTTATTTAATAAAAATTAAATAATTAATTTACAAGTAATCTTTAATGAGCTTAGAGACACTCGGTAAACACACGTGTACGTCGCGAGTGGAATTATCAATGAAAATCAATCTGATAAATTAGGAATATTTCCGAGATAAAAAAGAAGAAAGTATTTCGGCGAATCTACCGTAGATCGGCGAGAGATCGCGTTATCGGGCGCGATAATCGTTGGTGTGTGAGTGGCAATAACGGAGCGTGAGATCATATTGCCGCGAATAGAAAGGTCACATCGTTTCCGCCGACGTGTACGCAATCACATGCAAAACGAGGCTGGAACAAAGCAGCACTGCCATTGGATTACATTGTACCAGACGGTGGGGGGAGGGGGGTGGGAGCAAAACAAACAGAAAAAAAGTACAATCTCTTTTCTTTGTTCTCACCTGGGGCAAAGCTCCGTAATTCCAAATGTATCCGTGGTGAGGAAAGCAGTTCGCTACGAAACGAATCTTTCCCTTCTTAACATCCTGCTTTATGGGATTGAGGCTTTCCTTGAGATTAATTTCCATCTTGGCATTGGTCCATCTCGGCACCTCCACGACCATGTGAAATACTTTCTTTGTGTCATCCGCATACAGCGGTATGTCGTGCATCGGCGACACCAGTCCGCTATCATTTTCTGAAACAAATCATTGGCATAGTAAAACATTCGCTCAATCTCAGTGAGCAAAGATATTTAAAAAAATCATTTTAAGCGATGTTTTGCTCCAAATGCATAAAACCGCACCAATCTCTTTAACAAATTGCGCAGGATGCACGGATAACATACGGTGAATAAAAAAAGAAAACGTATAGCGATGGGATTGAAAATTCAAAACATTTTGATGAATCTTACTGTCCTCGGTAGAACGTTTGCTCTTAAAAACTAAAAGAAATTACCCGATGTCCTTTGAAAATTTTTGCCACGGATACATCGAATCTAACAAATCCTACAAAAAGTTGCGTAGAATAGAAGGATAACATACAACAAATGAAAAAACAAACTTGTAGCAACTAAATAAAAAATTCAAAACCTTTTGATGAATCTGACTGACCTCGGTAGAACGTTTGCTCTTAAAAACAAAAAGAAATTACCCGATGTCCTTTGAAATTTTTTACCACGAATGCATTGAATCTAACATATCCTACAAAAAATTGTGTAGAATAGAAGGATAACATACAACAAATGAAAAAACAAACTTGTAGCAACGAAATAAAAAATTCAAAACCTTTTGACGAATCTGACTGACCTCGGTAGTAAAATTTGTTCTTAAAAACAAAAAAATATTATTTAATGACCGTTGAAAATTTTTGCCACAAATGCATTGAATCTAATGAATCCTGCAACAAATTGCGTAGGACAGAAGGATAACAACATACAACGAATAAAAAAAACAAACTTGTAGCGACGGATTTAAAAATTCAAAACCTTTTGATGGATATTACTGACCTCTACGGAATGTTTGCTCTTAAAAAGAGAATAAAATTACTCGATGACCTTTGAAAAGTTTTGCGTTGCTGTGACTATTGCAAAAATTCAGAGGTCGAGCTACAGCATCGTAGACTGTATAATACATTCTCTAAACCGACAACCGTTACGCTCGTTCGGACATACAAAAAAAACTGAATACCGACAAAAATGGGAAATTCCAGCTGTTAAAAAAAAAAAAAAAACCTGGCCGTTAGTAATGCCATAAGGAGAATAGAAAGGATCGAAGTGGACGATCTGTACAGTCGGGAGAGCGTCTAACGATGAAAATTTAAGTGTCGATAGTCGAAGGGTCAACGTGATAACGTTCAATAGAGCAATTTTAATTTAAGATATTACGATCGACCGGTCATCGCGTCATGCTGGAATATGACCTTTAGAATGTGAGCGACGCCAGAGTCTAATGCGATTGGCCGAATATACACACGAGGTTATGAATACTTACTGAAATATAATCTGTAGTCGGTTGAATTCGGTGCACCGCGCTCGACCGTGCTGTACGACATTTTTCGGTTGTGTGATTCGCAAGTGGAGAACCGTGCGAGGTTAAACCGACGTCGAGCGGTAACTAAACCCAACGGAATCGAAGACCCGTTCAAACTGAACCGACGGAACACGTGCAACGTAGCCGCGGCCATCCCGACATCTGTCACCGGCAGCGAGAACGAACCGCGAATACATTGCTCGACGACGTGTCGCAACGGGCTGCCGATAAGAAGTGCGCGCGAAAGTAACAAATAATTTTCGTCGGACAGGGGGATTACAATTTTCACGGCAGTTGCAGGAACGCTCTCCGGATAACACTTTTATTGGCAGTGATTCGGCGACTGTGCGTCAACCTACCTGCATTCGATATTAAAATTACCTGATGAATTTGTTGTTAAAAGTTATATAACTTTACTCGTCATTTTAATCATTGTGTCTATCGCGCGTACGATTTCATTGTAACTTATTTTCCTTCGATAAAAGGAAGGATAAAAGGAAGACAACGAAATTTGATACTAAATCTTCGGTCGACTTTTAAGGTTACGTAATCTTGAAAATCCCATCCCATTAAACTCTGGTTTTCCATAGAGGATTGTCGTTATTACTACAATTAATTACAATTGACTACAATTTTTAAAAATTGATAACGAAAATCTACTATATTATGGCCAGGATTTTTCTTTCCATTGAAGTTCGAAACAGTTGTCGAAAGTTATAGTTACACTCGTTACAACTTGTACTTTTTACGCGGAATTACACTTACCCTAGCAAGTTGACGGACGGCTGCTTTTAGGGAAAAAACTAAAAAACGGACCGAAAAACGGACACGTCCGTTCGGGAACGAAACGGATCGCAAGACGGTAAAACGGACCGTACGTTTGGATTGGTCCTTTTTCGTTTGCGAAAACCGAGGAAGGACCGAACATTTTTTGTTAAAATTTTTGGATAAGTTTTTTTTTTTTTTTTTTTTTGCTTTTAATTCTGTTTTTAATGAAACGACAGAATAAAAATACGATCTTGGTCCTTTTTCGGTTGCGGGAACCGAAAACTGACCAAAGCAAATTTTTCGAAAAAAAACCGTTCGGTCCATTTTCGGTTTCCGCAACAGTAAAAGTCCAAATGCCAACAAAAAATATACAGTCCGTTTTGTCGTTTTTTACGGTCCGTTTTGTTCCCCAACGAACGTGTCCGTTTTTCGGTTCGTTTGCAGTCCATCAACTTGCTAGGGTATGCAGGCATTCGAATGAACATTATTCATGGCAAGATGGTAGTTGCAAAAAATCGTAATTTCATGTAGAAACTCGTACTTTCTACGGGAGATACGAAAAACTTCGTCCTACTTGTAAAATATCGTTGTGATTGTACAAAGTTGTAGTTTCTACGAAAAATTACGAGAACCTATGGCCAAGATATTTTCCTTTTCGGTTGAATTTCGAAACTGTGGTCGAAAGTTATAGTTACTTGTCAAAAGTTATACTTTTTATGCGGTATTATAACTATGAATGCATTCGAATGAAAATTTTTCATGAGTGTGAAAATGCACGGGCCGAAGGCAAGTGCCGCATTCACACGAGTCAGGTCTTCCTTTTCTACGCCCACGCTATTCACATCATTTTTCCTGACAAATTTACGAAAAATACGCTTTCCGTTCCCGCGAAATATGCGTAAAAAGGCACTTTTCCGCACTAGTGCAGGAAAAAGACCATATTACGTTTAGACGCATACGCAGTATTTATGCCGTACTCGATGCGAAAAAGTGCCTGTGGGCGCACTTCACAGGGACGGGAAGCGAGATTTTACATGCATGCGTTAGGAAATGGTACTTTGCGATACTAGTGCGTAAAAGTGGACTTTCGGCGAAGAAAGTTGTAGCGCGAGAGAAGGCGAGTGCAGCCACTTCACAACCGTCGTCGGAAGTCCGTTTTTACGTACAAGTATCGTATACTACTTTTTGTGACGAATGCATGAAAGATGCCAGATTATTTTGCTGGCTGGGCGCGACAATAAAGGAAAAACAGATGGATGTGCGCATGCGCACAGTATTTACGATACGCCTACGCGTTGCATAAGTAGTGTCGAAGCGTGTCGTAAATTATTGGTTAATTATTGGTTAATTAAACAACTTAAAAGAGTTGAACCACCCAATTTATCGTCCGGCGCTCAGACTATTAAAGCAATCGGTTGAGTCAACAATTTTTCTATTTTTATTGTAGTCCAATCAATTCGTTTTTCCCGTGTACGGTCCGTGGACGAATAGACTCATTTCAACAGTGGAATAATGAAGTCGAGGTACGAGGCGGTCTTCGTGTAAATGCCGGGGAAGTCCGGCTCGGCGCATTTGAAGCCGTACGACACAACGCCGAGCGCGTAGAAATAGCTGCCTATCTTGTAGATCAAGGGCCCACCGCTGTCACCCTGAATAAAAAAGTTAATTAGAAAAAAAAAGAAAAGTCATTCAAAATGACTTTCGATCCTAATGCGCGTAATTGATATTTTACGAAGAACTACTCGCGACCGTAATGGCAAACCAGATGCAAGGGGCATCCGCTCACATGTTTCACGTGGGAGACGATATTTTTCTACCGAAATTCTCTCACCGTGCAGGCGTCTTTACCGCCTTGTGGGTAACCAGCGCATAAGACGCGATCGTCGATAATAGCGGCTGAGAAGTTTCTGCAGGCCTTTCGGCACCGATCCTGGGAGACTATAGGTACTTGAACTTTCTGCAGCTGAGGCGAGCTGGGACCCTCTACAGATAAACGGATTAAGAAATTGATGTGTCTTTCGCAGAATAATAGCGGAAAACGTTTTTCGTCACAATAGATTTATCGGATTCGGGTTACTTACTGAAAGATGTGCTACCCCATCCGACGATGATTGGAAAAGCGCCCGTCAAATCAGTTCGTCTTACACTGTCAGTGAGCGGAAGGCAAAGTGGTCTTATCAATCCTGAAACGGATAGCGTTTGGTTGTCACAACAACGTGTATTTTTTTTTAATATGATTTTAATTTATAATTTTAAAACGATATGAATCATCCTCGCGCTAGGACGGTAACAAATCGGCGTACCTCTTTTCTAGCCGAGTATACAGACCAGTACTAGGCCAACTATCACTCTTACCATTTGGGACAAAAGGAAATTGGACATTCGAGGGCATTTGATACACTTGTGAAAACCTAATTTAGCTTTATCGCGAAATGTCCACTAGCTCGAAGAAAATGGGGTAGTTGATTTTTTTTACTGACTGTGATATTTTCGTGAGGACAAGCGACAAATTCACCGCGCGAGATCTCGAGCGTGCCGGGAATAATTTCCATTTGGAGCGGTATCCTAATAGACAACAAGAAAACTTCTAAAAAATGTTATTGAATGTTTTTACAAAAATGTATCTTGGCGCATTTTTGCAGCGACACTTCGAATTTTGCACTTTCCAATCTGCGTGTGGTGAATATGCCCCGGACTAAAAATATATATATATCATTGATTAACGTGCTGATAGGGGTGGGCCAAATTCACCACTTCTACCGTGTATTGAATTATCAAGATTTAAATCTTCGAATTAATCCAACAGC
Organism: Ichneumoninae sp. A BG-2022a; assembly: GCA_030522665.1. Lineage (NCBI taxonomy): Eukaryota > Metazoa > Arthropoda > Insecta > Hymenoptera > Ichneumonidae > Ichneumoninae sp. A BG-2022a. The sequence continues at coordinate 4,246 of JAPYZC010001851.1, read as the reverse complement.
TCAACTTTCGAACGTCGAATCACAACGAATACTTACGTGTAAACTTAACTTCAATTTGGAGCCTCAAAACACCGATGTCGTTGGTGTGATGAGTGGGATTGTATTGAGGATGAATGGTCCGTTTCACGATGGAACTATCGATGGGCCATCGTCATCGTCCGCCAGATTGAGATCGCCGACACGAACGACGTAGAGATCATTGTGTTTGTAGATGCAGTGCGCCGCTGTGAGGACATGCCGCGCTGAGATCAAGCTTCCGCCGCATCGCCATCGAACTTTTTTCGGCGTGTTCGGTAGTCCTCGGTAACCAAGGGCTGCCATCCAGGGCCACTCACCTGTCCAATTTTCAAGATAAACAAATTATCGTTAAGTACGTTTGCGTCGTTAATGTTCAGAGTTAACGAAAGCTAAAAGTAGTGTCATATCAAATTTGGGAAAAAATACTTTAAACTTTTTTTGCATAATCAATTCGCCCATTAGATTCATTCAGTTTTTAATATTCATTATGTTTGCCTACCGAGCTGTATGTATGTGCCTAGAGGACCCCTAGTCCTGCCGTACAATAAATCATTTCATTCATTCAATCATTCATTATCTTCGTTGATAGTAGAAACTCAAAGTAGTGCCATATCAAACTGGAGTGAAAATCTAAACTTGTCCAATCTTTGGCGGAAGAAAGGGAGTAACCACTGATGATTGTATTAAGAAGTTTACACTTACCCAACTTGGCAGGTTTTCCACCGACTACTTGCAAGTACATGTCACCTGTCGTTCCACAAATTGGAGGTAAAAGGGGTCCATACGACGAAGTCGGAGTCACGGGCTTGATGTCATTGGTTATCGTGGTAGGGCAGCAAACGTGCGGATCCATGCCGTCGAAGAAGCACAGCGATTGCCGCATAAATTCACTGACTTTATTACCGTACTGGCAGAGAAGCTGCACGAGGGGCTCGCAGCTTGTCAGTTTCTGACAAACACCGCCCATGCCACGCGGATTCACGCACGGTGAGCAATCGCCTGAAACAAGACATACTCGTTTATTTAATTTCATCCCCAGCAGACCCGACCACCGACCGAACCACCTTCGAAACCACCGTAGTAGTTTTGTCCAAAAAGTTTACGAATCATTATGTCGAAACCACTACGCATACCACCGCTCCATGATACGCGTACTAAGGAGGGTCGAGCGCGAGACTCGGAGGGGATAGGCTCGGTGGGGCGCAAGGTGCAGGGCAGGTCGTGTGCGAGTGAGAGGTCCGCTATGCGGTCTCTCACTCGCACGTGCCAACCGTGCCGAGATAAAGCCGTAAAGTTCCATGTAATTGCTTATTGTTAACTAACGGTGAAGAACAAGTGTCTACATTTTTATACAGACCTTCCTGACAATATTCTTTACAGTTTTCAATAATTTGTTTGCAACGTTTCCGCATGAAACTACCCTAGAAACATTAACATCCATCGTTTATTTTCAATCTGCCATAAGAATCAATGTTAAATGGTTCAAATTAAAAAAAAACATTTCTCGGAAACGGTGAAGACGAACGCATTCAAAGATTGCAGTTACACTTAGACCGTTCATATCAATGCGTAAAAAAATCAGGATACTTTTCTTGATGACGTTGTTTAAATGGTGATTTCGACGGCGGAACGACGGAATGTACATACCACCAGACATACAAATTTTTTTACGAACGTTAGCACGTACCTCAAAAGGTTTGGTAATATCAGAAACAATTGGTTTGAATTATCATCACGAATTATACCAATTTAGGATACCATATTAAGCATTTCGGACAAAGAAAAACCTAACGACCTAAAATTGACCCGGGACCTTACGCATGGTAGCCTAGAATCCTAACGCTGTGCTACCGCCTATTATATGAATGTTTTTCACTCCTAGCAAAATTTTAACGTAGTAAAAATTCTCTTATGTGAAGTGAATGGAGAATGAATATTATATTTATTTATTTACCGAAAAGAAAAGGTATTATGTGAGTCCTGCGCAAAGCTTCTTTGTATTAGCATTTATTTTTACAGGTAATTTACGTAAGTGAATGCTAATAAAAATAAACTTAACATAGGACTCATATAAAGTATCTTTTCTGTTCAGTGATAATTTCAGTAAATAAATAAATAAAATATTCATTGTCCATTCAGATCAGATAAGAACATTTTTGCGACGTTAAAGTGTTACTAGGGACTAGGGATGAAGATAATTCAATGATAGGCAGGAAGCGGGGCGTTAAGGTTCAAAGCTAGCATGCGAAAGATCCCGGGTTCCTTCCCAACTTTAGGTCGTTAAGGTCATTTCTTTGTCCGAAATGCGCAATATAGTAATGTATCCTAAAATTGATGTAATTCTTGATTATAATTCAAGCCAGTTTTCTCCAATATTACTAACCTTTTTTCCGATACGTACTAACCTCCGTATAGCAAACCTTACACTCGTCGCAATCGCTTGCTTTCGACCCTTATTGCAATATATGCTATTGAGTGACCGCTGAGTTATTCCGTCGACACGACTGTCGAAAGCACCATTTAAAACGAATATCGTGGAGCGGTGGGTGGTGGAGTGGTTCCGACGAAATATTTAGTAAATTTTTTACACAAAACCACCGTGGTGAAAACCACATTGAAAACATGGTGATAACATATAATTGGTTGGGTGTGGACCTCCGAATTAGTGGATGTGACTTGAAACGCATCATTATTCATATCTGTCGTCATGGGATCGAAATTTGGAAGTTAATTATATAATTAATAATATTGTACAATATTTGTGTACTCACTCTGAGCGGACGCTGCATGATGAAAGACCAAGATCGCCGCCAGTACTATCACAGTTGTCGACAACATCATCGGGGTACTGAAAAAAAAAATCCAAAATATTAAAAGATTCTGTAAATTTACAGCAGGAAATAATTTATAAAAGTGGTCCGAACTCAACAAATAATTATGATTAGATATTATGATTTTTTCGGTTTCGCACAAAAAAAAAAAAAACGAGCAAATGGTTAAATGCCTGCTTGCGCAATAATTACAGGAATATTTACTTAAAAAACGCAAACCCCTTTAATCGAGGGACCGCTGAAGCATCACGAGCCTAATTGCATTAAAAAAATTAGTAATTACTTTACTCGAAAATCCTCCCCAGCAAACGACGTCTGGTTCTTAGTTCCGAACAGATGTTTCCCTCTTAAGAACATGTGAAATGTCGCGGTCGATAATAAATATTGTAGTGCAATTTTTCCACATCGTTGAAATGTTAGCGTCCAAAGGAAATAGGAGTCCACTGTAGAATTTATAGATGCAGTGGCATTCTATTTTAGTTAGAGAATAAAGTTTCGGTACCCCAGAAAAATAGAATTCCAGTTTTTATTACCGACTGGCAGCTGGAGGGCGTTTGCGTATCGCTAGCTACGGAGTACGGATCGTGTACGAACAAATTAACGTCGTTATTTTCAAATTTACGGATCGCGACAGAGTTAGATGACCCCGATGAAGTACTACTCGTGACTGAACCACTGTACGCAGCGATTTTCCAACGTGGCATTACACGTTGTATAGTCTTGTTGATCGTTAAAAGTTTTGGAACGGGCCGTAACGCCTTGGAAATAGTAATAATATACCGAGTTCGACCATAACAGCTAGAACCACGAATTCGTTCCGCTATATAGACGAGAAACGTATTGTGAACAACGTTTACTTCGATACTCCACTTCATCTATAAACGATATAAGTAACTTTACATTACATTGGTGGCATCGTAGTTACAGTATAAAGTTGGTTATTGATATAAAATTATGTTTTTGTTTCATTCGAAATTAACTAATTTCGAATTTAAAAACAAAACATAATTTTATCAACTGATAATCCGTACAAGCAAAGTACGGCGAAATGAAGATAATTTTATAAACGCTGTTTTTTTTGACGTAGGCAGACGATCACTGCTTTGGAAAAGCGGACGATAGGGGAGAGCGGGGCAGAACGGCATAGCGGGGCATAACGGGACCGGGGCACAATGGGACCGGGGCAAAATGGGATCGGGGCAAAATGGGACATCGTAAAATTACGTAGCTCGAAACGATGGAATTGAAGCATAACGAGACCGCAGCAAAATAGGATAGACAAAAGTCTCGTGGCACATTGGAATTGGGCCGAAATGGGACTAGGGAACAATGTGTGTCTGCGACCACTTCTTCTTACGGTAGCACTTAACTTTTTCAGCAACTTCTACGTGCTTGAT
>JAPYZC010001850.1:0-43608 GCA_030522665.1 Ichneumoninae sp. A BG-2022a | reverse complement strand
GGTAGGGAGTGCTACTGGGGAATCGGGATGGGGTTCCGTAAAAACCCGACAGGGTATACGGTGGAATTGGAACAAGAAATAAAAATAAAATAAAATAAATAAACATTGGTGATTGGTGGAAAAAAAAGTTTGATAAACGTATAAAATTTGCACGTTCAACAGGAATTCCTCGTAAAAAACGTACTCGATTTTTTTCGCTTTAATATCATTTATTTGAGTCCAAAATATGGTTTCTTGGAATTAAAAAAAAAAATTTAATGAATGTAAAAAAAAAAATTGATCATTGGTGGAAAAAAAAGCTTGATAAACGTACAAAAGTGATGGGGCAATAAATCTGATTTCATTATCTCGGGTGAAAAAACGTTTCGAATACACTTATGCCTCGTCCCGGCGTTGACGGCGCGGATTGACTATCGAACACATGCATTGTGCGACGGGGAGCAACAGATCGTAAAATTCGCGATACCCGATATTTCGAGGCGCGTGAACACGTCCACGTGAGCCATGCGTCCAGGAGTAACGTCAATGTGTCAGCGAGAGGAAAATGTGCAGATACGCGCCGACGGGAGCCGGGTAAACGTTGCAGCCACCGGCCGTCAGCAGCGTACCGTCGGGACAGGATCACGAGGAGTGGCTGCGATTGACGAGGTAGAGAGAGAACTGACACGGGGCCGCCGAGGTGGGAATGGATTCGAGCGGAAAAATAACGAGCAACGCGAAGTTACCGCCGCCGGCGCGTGTCATATATATTTATATGTATATACATATATATGGGTGGTGTGTGTATGGCAAGCGGAAACGATCGTTCTCGTTTTGGCACATACGACGATAGCTTGTTGCGTTCCCATTCATTCCGGGTTCGTATAGCCTCTCGTCCCGAGTTCCCGAAAGAACATCCCGTGGCTGGACCATAAAGCCCCCCTTTCGCCGGTGTACTCGTCCGTCGGCTGGACCACAACGTATATGCCAGAAGCTGGACCGCGCGTATGCGCGGTCCAGCTTCTGGCACGCGGAAAATCCGGGAAGGGAAGAAAGTACCATATCACTCATGGATAGATAAGAGAAAAGAAATGCATGGTTAATAGAACTGATACAATGTATATCAAGTGTCGGAACTTCCGGTTTTTCAATTTTTAATACCAGCTTTTGGCACGCAGAAAATCGGAGAAGCGAAGAAAGTACTATATCATCCATGGATAGATAAGAGAAAAAAATGCATGGTTAATCGAACGGATCCAAGGTATATCAAGTGTCGGAACTTCCGGTTTTGCAATTTTTAATACCAGCTTCTGATACTAAATCTGGCAGAAAACCGAGGAATCGAAAAAAGTACTATATCACTCATGGATACATAAGAGAGGAACAAAAATGCATGGGTAATCGAAAGCATCCAAGGTATTTCATATATCCGAATTTATCGAGTAGAAATATAGCATATATTCGTATCGAGATACCACCGCAACAAAAATGTACCCATTCGTACCACCGCAGAAAATAAAATAAAAGTCTCGTCTCGAATAGAGCACTCGGGTCCATTTTGCCCCGCTCTTTCAGACTACCACACAGTAACGATTAGTAAATTTTTTCCACGTGAAACGGAGTCGGTTTCGCGCTCGTGGAGAAGTGTAAAGAAACGTGAATTAGCACGAAGTGGTCGCGGATACTCAGCAAGTATCTAAGGACATAAGTGGTCGCGGGTAGAATTTTCCCCCTCTCGCCGTGGCTCGAGGAAACGGGCGAGGAAATTGCACCGGCTGTAGGTTGCGGGAGACTCTCGAGGGTTTCTATCCTGTATCCCGTCACGGTCCGTTCGCTTGTTTAGCGTGTAAACACTGACGAGCTTTGCCAGCAGCAGCGGCGGCAGCCGCAGCAACGGTAGCAGCTAAAGCAAGAAGCAACAAGTGCGCCCACAGCGTGGTTGTCTCGGTCCCGCCCGGTGTCGAGTGTCTCGCTTTACATGCTCGGCTACGTGCCGTTGCAGCTTTTCCTGCGAGATACACACACGCACACGCACACGCGCGCACAAACTCGGTGTATCTCTTACCAGCCGGCTCTCCGGCTCACGGACCAAAAAGAAGAACCGCCCGGCTGGTCCACCGGAGACGGGGGAGACCGAGGGCGAACAAACTCGTACCCGCGTTAGATTAAATGTGTCAGCCGGGAGGGAGAAAATGAAGGAGCAAAACATTCTTAAATGCACTCGGATATAGCCCGGTCTTTCCCGGTTCTGCACAATCCTGTATCTCTCCGCTGCAGCATCCTCGGACGTCTCGGCGAGAGAATCCTTGGCAAAAAGCCTTCCCGTTTCTCTCATTGTCAATGGGGGAAAACGGGGAAAAATCGCGGGATCTCGAAACGCTACCGGATGCTCCCCCTCGCGCGAGAAGAAAACGGATTGGGAACGGGGAGCGCGTACCGCGGTTTGGCAGACACTTCGAACGGAGTGTCGGACACCGCTTCCCTCCGGAGGAATTATTATCGTTCGTGGGAATAAAATAAATAAAGGCGAGTCGATTAAATTTGAGTATTTAAATAGAATATACATGTAGGAAAATTAGAGCGATTGAAATGATTGAGCTCATTCAATATAAGTTCCTTCGTTTTGCTGTACACTAGCTCAATTCTCCTATGGATTTTCACGACCCCGATTACTCTACGATTCCGAGTCGTGTGAATTTAAAGACCGTACAGGATAGACGTTCGATGGTCGATTTGATGTTCTTTTTCAATATATTAAGGGGGTTGCCCAACTGCCCGGAACTAATGATGGAATTTGTAAGCCGAGTCTTCAGCAGATCCACGCGGAATACTGAGCTCTTATACGTTCCAACTTACTGGACAAATTATTAACCTTATTTTTAAATTTCGTGCTTCCGTACTGAGGCCGCGACTATAAGCGTATCAATGGAACGATAAACGTGTTAATGTAACTCGATACTTCGCTCTAATCTAAGCTAATGTAATTACAATTGTTCACACGACACTCCTACTCACTATTGTACATTGTTCTGTAAAAAAGCCTTATTCATCTACACAAATAAAGTAACAAATAAAATAAATAAAATAAAAATTAATGACATAAATACTCGTTATTAATTCATAGTCATAATCGACAAACAGCTGTCATTATTTCATAAAATTGGTTGATTTATAACGACTATAATGTTGTGGCTGTTGAAAATGTTTTCCTTTTTTTACGCCCATCTTTCGCGTGCATTTACGCGAGTTTCGGTGCGACATCGCGCCTTATTATTCGGGATCACTTGACCCAATTAATAATCGATCGAATGATAATCAAAGCGGTCACTGTGCGCGAGTTCCTCGAAGACTCGCTCGAGGGTCACCGTTGACAATTTTTCGCACGTCGCTCCGAGGAGTATCCTCGGCCTTCCCTTATCGGCTTCATCCCCACCGGCTCTCTGTCTCGCCGTCCGTTTCCTAATACGGAAAGTCGAGAGGGGCTGAGGCTGGAAAGGCTGTTCTACCGAGTACCCGGCGAGAGTTAACTTTCTTCCTGATTGACGTTCGGTTATTGTCGCATCTGCATAACTCGCCCCGTTGCCTTCAACCGCTCCCCCCTCCTTATGACTCCCCCCCCCACCCTTCGTGCTCGCCGCGAGAATTTCACCCCACCTACTCGTCGTCGTCACTTCGCAGCCTTGCGGGACGCGGATCGCACGGGCAAAAGGTGAGAAAGAATAAAAAAAAAAAGAATAAAAAAAAATCGGAAAAAGGAGGCAAGGACATGAAACGCGGACGATGGGTGCGGTGAGGAGAGATGAGAGAAGAATGCCCGGCGAGAAAGAGCTGGCACCGGCAGCGTGTCAAATCGAATTTGCCTCATTTGCCCCCGAGCGGAGACTAGCCAAGTGTCCGCGAGGTCGAGAAGGAAAGGGGGAATAAGAACGAGGAGAAACCACGCGGGCGATGAGGGGTGGACGGGGGGGGCGGTCGCGTGCGAATCTATTAGAATAATTTTTATGAATCCAATTTTAAATTCCGGGAGAGAACGAAGTTACTTTACTGTCACGCTGTCAGGGGCTCTTTATTAAGTGGCCTCTCCTCGGCCATTCTCCACTGTCTTATATTATCCGCCGTCGCTCGGTTAACCCATCCCCCCTGTACGCGAGGCTCCCTCGCTCTCTTCCCAGCGAAGACGTCGAGCGATGGAGAAAAAAACGTCCGTTTCCCATCGGTACGCTCGAATATAATTTGAGATAATTTGCCCGACGAGATTTCCACCTGGTGCGAGGAAATTCGAATTATCTTCACTGGTTAAGGCGTCTTGTAGCCGAAATTGGGAATTTTAATGAGCATCGAACTCGTATTTTTAGCTCTTTGGAGAATGAGCAATTTTTTAGGGAAGATAATGTGATTATCGATGTAAAATGTAGCTAACGAAAGCGATGAGTGTAAAGACAGTAAATTAGTTATAAACGAGTGTTCGTAAATTTTACAAAAATACTTGGCCACAAAATCCAATTTATTTCGACGATTTTGACATTTTTTTGGAGGGGGGGGGGGATAGCCAAAAAAACTATTCTGTCTTCAGCGTGACTCAGAAAATCCGGGATACGCGAGAACGGCTTAGGATAGCCGAGGTGCGACTAAAGACAAATGACAGAATTTTATAATAAGCAAATGTTCGTAAATTTACAAAAAGACTTGATCCACAAAATGCAATTTATTTCGACGATTTTGATATTTTTTGAGGGGGGGAAAAAATAGCCAAAAAAAACTATTCTGTCTTCAGCGTGACTCAGAAAATCCGGGATACGCGAGAACGGCTTAGGATAGCCGAGGTGGGACTAAAGAGGAATGACAGAAAGGACGGAAATAAAAGCGGGGTGAAACGGCTGTATCGTCGGTAAAGCCGGTGTTAATAACCGTAGCATGGAATTCCATCTGGACCGATGGAGAGTACCGGCTCGTGGCCTATATTCGACCACGAGGTTATTTTAAAACTGGTCGCCGGAGCCGCGAGCCGCGGGATGCAAGATCGGCTGCGCTGAACGCGCGCTTTCGTCAAAACTCTTGTGAACCGAAGGAGACCAGCGATAATGTCTGCGAATGATGGATGAAATTAAACACTTGCCTTTTATTATTTATTTTTTATTTCGAGTGAACTCGAATTTTTACGCGATAGGTTAAATAACTCGAATGGCCCCCGACGTCACGTCTCAGCGGGCTCGGCGAGCTCGATCGAGCAGTCTCGAGAACGGCTAGTTTCGCAACGCAAAGAAATCATATGTAGGTTTTATATATAGAAAAAAAGAAGAATTATAAAAAAAACCAGCGTCCAATAAATTTATGTGCGGCTCTACGAGCGGTTTAGGGATTTATCTGTAGATCGGATCTCATCGGAGGGATCGAGCGTTTGTAAACCACGGGATATCCGCGGCGCCATAAAACTGGGTGGGAACTTAGAATTTTTAATGACGCCTCGGACAGCGTTAACGATGACGGCGTAGTTTTCTCACACGCTGATTCACTCCGGCTCCGATCATCGGATAAGCGCGTCCGTCGTAGTGATCTGCGCTGCGTTAAAATTGCTCCCTGAGATGCTATGTATATACACATTTTGTATTATGAAACGAGAAATCATGCGTACGGGCGCTTACGAGTACGAGAGACTTTGTACGCTTGAATTGTCACGTAAATTATTCCGATCGAAATGTCACCAACGAATGGATTTTCCGCGATCGAAATCAGTGAAACTTGTATTTCTGAAAGGCCTCCGAGTTACGCGGTATACCTAATCCTTTTGTCCGGTAAGTATATGTAGTATAAGGCTAACCAGTTACCGCCATCGAACGCAATTAATACCAATGATAAATACAGTTTTCGTTTAACCGCATATTGAAGAGCGGCTTTTACTTCTGATTATTGCCGCAATACTTATATTTTCATAAAATGTTTCAATCAGTAATTTGATATCGGGCAAGTTGCCATCGGGGCGTTCTAGTCGAAGCACATTGCGATTTATCTGAATGCATTCATTGGCAAGTATTAAAAAATAAAAAAGTTATACCAACGGTATCGGTACAGGTTATTACTTGCACCGTTAGTATACCATGGGTATAACTTATCGATTAGACTCGTAGACTTAATCGATCGATTACAAGTAATATTATCGATTGGACTCTCAATGATTTGTTTTTCGACTACGTCCTTTATTAAATTTGTCCTGGCAGAAAGTGGGTCAGTCACATTAGGTTATACTGTCCTTTCCGTCACTTGTTGCATCACGGTTATTATGTATTGAAGTCAATGTTTTCATATCATTTTATCGGTCAAAACCCGTAAAATTATTGAAAGATAATTGTGTGTACTATGTTGATATAAATGCGATCATTAAGATAGAAAGTAGGTACTCGGTCCGACATACTGCATGTTGAAAATTGCGACATAAGTGATAGAAACTTTAGCATGAGTCAAAAAGTCACGGAATTCCCGGCCGTAGAGAGGCTTCGTTAAAACGATAATTCAATAATTAGATCTTACCGAATTAACTTCAATAATAGCTGAATTGCATTCAGAATGCTTCGATGCATATATAAAAAGTTTTTTTCGAACCGACATCACAACTGGGGTATAAATAATGAAAAATCGCGTTCACAGCCCTAAAGATGACAAAAACTGGGCCGCTTACTCTCTAGAGTCGCGATCGTTATGAGGAAAAAGAAAAGAAAGTCCAACTTGCCAGAGTGCCACTGAAACACATTTATCTGTAACGACAGTGTAAAGGGGGTCAAGCGATGCAAGAATAGGGTGAAAGGAATGAAGGAGACAGAGTTCTGGCTTCGATTATGAGAACGGACATGTATAAAGGGGTTGCCGGACCAAACTCACCCCGGGGACGTTTGATCTTGAATAATTCATTGTCGGACCCACGCTCGGTTAGGCGCCCCGACAACACAGCGACCGTCTTGGATCTATCGCCGCTCTTACGCCGCTGTCTCGTCGACCCGACACATACGACCCTCGTCCGGTCGCTATTATCCCGGTTGCTCCGGGAGCTTGACAACCCCTCGCATGACCAGAAACTTAGAATGGCATCGCGAAAAGGAAAAAAATATATATATAAAAACTTCGCTACGGAATGATTTGAGGGAGTGTAAGGCCAAAGGGAAAATCGGATATCAGAGATACTCGGCGTCGGATGGCCGTTCGATTGATTCGCACGAGCGGAAGAAGCTGCAAGCGTAACGGAAGCGGGGTGCGAGGAGCATTGTATCGACTGGAAACTGTGAACGCTCGAGCAGGCTCAACGATAAGGAAGAAGCCCCCGAGATTCCTACGACGCGTACTTCAATGGTGATTGGCCATTACCTTGTACGTCTTCGCATGCGATCCTTCTGGCTCGTGTTCGAAGAAGTCGACTTCCCCCGGCGTTCTCGAGCGAACGACGGAAGAAAAAAAAATCACACCCACATACATGCAGAGACCCCCTGTTCTCTGACGAGAACGAATGGCAGAAGAGATAATAATACAGAAATAACGAAACCAACGGTGTCCGGTATCCCGTTATTTCGGAGATAATAAAAACACGAGGGAGATTGGGTTTTCACTGGAAGGAAACATATATTGAAAAAAAAAATTGAACACAAAAATCATATCCGAAGAAAAATACATAGCTCACTATGTGTGTTCGATAAACAAAAAATTTTATCAATATTATGTAGGGTAAAAGTGGTGAATATGGCCCACCTCGATTAACACGTAAATCAATGATATATGGACCGGGCCATATTCCCCACTTTTACCCTAGTTATTATTAAATTGTAAAGCGACGCACCAAACTCAGCGAGAATAACCGGCCTGAAAGACTTCGGTTGATGGCCTATTCGGCCGCTCTAAGTCATTTTAATGAAAAAAAAATAAATCGCGCATTGTAAGTGAGGCCAATAAATGTGTACTAAGGTAAACAGCCCAATTTCCGCCGCTGTCCCAGTTACCGCCATTAATCGCAATTTATATTAATAATAAATACAGTATACGTTAAATACAAACGAAATCGACGGCATGTTGAAGAGCGGTTTACTCTTAATTAATGCCGCGATAAGTATATTTTTAATAAAATATTCCCTTTAACAATTGATGATGGCGGAAACTGGGCCGTTAACCTTACTACTGTTAAATATGATATTAATATTATTTCGATTGAAATATTTAGAGTATGAAAAACTATGCAATTTTACCATGAGCTTTTTCTCGGTGTATCTTCACTGTTCGATTGAACGCTATACAATTGCAATGGATTGGTTGAATGCATCCAGCCATAATGTCCTTAGTTCCCGGATTAACTAATGAACTATTTACAAACTAATCCTCCAAATCCAGAGAAGGCCTCTTTCTCGTCGTTTAGCAACAATGAAATATTCGTAGCCAGGAAGTCTGCTCTGCAGCGAGAGATGAAAAAAAAGGTGATGGGAGAGAAAAGTTAGAGCTAAGAAAACGAGGAAGAGTGAGCTCTCTGGTCTGCAAGAGGTCGTTGCAGCAGTCTGATTTATTAACGAAGAATAGTGGCTGAGTAGAATTGAGTAAACATCCGCTTCCGAAGGATCACTGGAAGAAAAGCGGGATGCGATCTTCCGCGATAAAGAAGTGTTTCGAAGTGCGTTCGACTTCGTAATCTGTCTTTTACCTGCCCTCCCATCCGCGAAAGGCTCCAACAACGAGAATGTTGAAATATTATTTTTGCAAAACTACGAATGACCGATTCTCTATTACGCGAGCTTTGGAAACAAAATAATAATATTTTCGTTAACGGAAGTGGAGAAAAAAATAATATTTTCACGAAACGAAAAGCGGAATCAAAGTACATCCACGGCCCAGGGGTCTGGAACCGGCGCGTATTGACGCCCCGGGCTGTTGTGAAATTCATATTTATCAACCATCGAATGGTCCGACGGATCAAAACTGCGCAAATAATCTAAATTTTTCTCGCTGCAGCGTCGTTTAATCAGAGACGGACCTCTCGAAATTCGTGTTTTCTTCCGCTAAAGGCGTCGCGAATCCGCCGGCGAGAGTGTCTTCTCTCAGCCTCTCTCGGTGTCACTTCCTCTAATAAGCAATTTCTCGAGAGAGAAAAAAAAAAAAAAGTAAATTGGTACGATATGGTCTTCACAGCATTGGAGCATGTGAGGGGGAAAAGGAGCGTTTTTGGAGCGTATTACGAGACTTCTTAGCTAAACGAATTTTCTTGATAATAATACTTGGTTACTTTCCCTATCGCGAGCCGTCGACCGTTTGGCATTCCTTAGGCGCGTTAAGACGCCGCGGAGCGGAGATTCCGCCCGGTCGTCGAGATCGTTCTCGAGTAGGCGACGAAGAAGAGTAGGAGGACGTCGAGGACGGGGCGCCCGCGCGCGAAAAGAAGAAGCGCAAGGGGAACCACTTAGCCGAAACTGTGCACGGGGCGAGGGAGCAGCGAGAGAGTCTGGAAGTCAGCAGCTATTCGGCAGACGTCACTGGCGCCAGCGGACTACCTTAACCCGTTCTCTCAGACGACGACGACGTCGCCACTACCCCCGTGGGGACGGGATGTGCAGCCACCATCTCCGTACCCCCGGCGGCTGGAGATCTCATTCCCCAAAAGCGTCCCAAGAATTATAAAGTTGGGTAGGAGCAGCCGAGCGCTTCTTCCCTTCCTCCCCTATATCTTCGAACCTTTATACCCTTCTGCCCCCTGTCCTCCTTTCTTCCTCCCGTCTCTCCTCCTTATCCTTCTTTTTCACTTTTAAACTTTCGAGTGAGAGGACACTCTCCCGGCGCTGCGACGTGAAATAGATCCTGCACAGGCAACACGAACCGCAGAGTTCGACACTCGTCTGCCGCGTCGCAGTTTCTGAATGAGCGCTTCCAGAGAGAAGGGGAAAAATCTACCTTCTGACCTTTTTTTAAATTTCGTCGTTGCAATTATTTTTGTGGACGGTAAAATGCGGATCTTACGATCCTCGTGACTGGGTGTAAGAATTGCGAGGGATAGATATGTAGGTGAGCCCGAGGCGCTTCTTCCCTTCCTCTCTATACCTTCGAACCTTTATGTCCTTCTTTCCCCTGTCCTCCGTTCTTTATCCGGTCTCTGCGCTTATCCCTCTTTTTCACTTTTAAACTTTCGAGTTAGAGGACACTCTCCCAACGACACGACGTGAAATAAGGTAAACGAGCCATTTTCCGTCACTGTCTCAGTTACCGTCATCTGACGCAATTTATGGTAATAACAAATACGGTTTTCTTTTAATACGAAAAATATGGAGGCATGTTGAAGAGAGTCTTACTCTGAATTGTCATGGATTTAGTCTTGATTATTGGCGCAATGCGCATATGTTTCTTAAAAAATTTCATTTAACAAGTGTGTGTTACATCCGAGTTGCTGTTGCTATCAGGGCCGTTCTAGCCGAAGCACATCGCGACTTTTCGGATTGCAGTAATTTGCAAGTTTTATGAAACATGAAAGTCACACCAACGGTGTCTGTACAAGTAATAATATCAATTAGATTGGCAATAGTTTATTTTTTAATTACGTGTTTATTAAATTTGTCATGACGGAACATGCGACAGCCAAATTAGGTTCTGCTGTACTTTCCGTCACTTGTTGCATCGCGGTTATTATAAATTGAAGTTAATGTTTTGGTAACATTTTGACCCGTAAAATTGTTGAAAAATAATAACATCTGTACGATCCTATAGTACCATATAGACCCTGATAAAGTGAGAAACTTGGTGTTCGGTGAACCTAAATACTGAGTCACGACTGACTAAAACTGGGTACACAATGATGACGAAAGTTGCGACATAAGTGACGGAAACTGGGTCGGCGAGGTGACGGAAACTTGAACATGAGGTCCACGAAGTGACGGGAACCTCAGCAGTAGAGAGGCATTGTTAAAATAATTTAGTACGTAGACCCTACTGAATTATCTTCAATAATCACTGAATCGCATTCAAAAGGCTTCAATGCATATATTAAAACAATTTTTTTCGAACCGACTACACAACCCGTGCACAAATAACGGAAAACCGCGTTTAGCACCCCAAAGATATCGGAAACTGGGTTTATCTTAGGCACAGGTAACACGAACCGCAGACAGTTCGACACTCGTCTCCCGCATCGAGCAGAGGAAAGACCTACCTTTTGACATTTTTTTTTTGTTTCATCGGTGCAATTATTTTCGTACATGGTAAAATGCAGATTGAACGAACCTCGTGACTGGGTGTAAAACCTGCGAGAGATACACATGTCGACCACCCCAGAGCATCGGGGTATCGGATCACATTTAATGAATATTGCCGCTGCTGATCCGTGCGGTGTGTAAATATTGTTCTCCCGTCGTTTTCGCAGTGCAATAACGATTCGGAGCGCGTGAGTGATATATTTATTTGTTGATATATCGAAAAATTGGTTTAAAAAAAGTCCGTTTTGCCCCTCGATACTGTTTTTCTCCCGCTCTCCGTTACTCAGATAGAAACGAAAGCAATGGCAGTTTTCCAGCTCCCCTGAAGACTATTATTGTATCAATTGTTTGGAACTGCACTGTAAAAAAAATTTGTTTGTGCGTTGCAATTTTACAGTAAAATTTGTATTTTTCATGAACATTTTTATAAATTTCAAACAAAAGATTTGTAATTTTAATATCTGGTATTTTTATTTATCAAGCAAAGTACACTAATGTTTAATTCATATGAGTAATGTTAGCAAATTTCAAGTGCCAGTACATTAAATTTACAATTTTTTTTTACAGTGTGATTTTTAAGAAACGCCTTTTCTTGCACCTAATATACCTCGAGCGGGAGAATAACGCGATATAATTGTCATCCGCTTTCTGTATGATTATTTATTTTATTTTGACCCCACCTAGGCTCATTACGACATTGCTTCTTTTATCGCATTTCTTTTCCTTTTCGGTTTCATTTCACGACTATTTTTAATTAGGCTTAAGGTGCCTTGTATTGCTCTCTGTACGTTCTGGTTCTTAGGGGATTTATCCCAGGGCCCAATAAATTTGTATGTATGTATCCGATTGTACTCACCATCGTACTGTCTCGTGGCCGCCATGTCGTAAAGTGTCATGTCGTTGATACCGCGAGAACTCGTCGAGACGACCGAGGACGACGAGAAAGAGGTGGTAGTTGGTGTCGCGAAGACGTGGGTCCACCGCTAGTGAACCCACGAAGGTGGAACGGCCGGTGTCGCGGCGCTGCTGCTTGCGTACACACCGGTCGGCGACGTACCCGACATTGTCCCCACCGAATTGTTCTGCGAATTTACATTACCCTGGACGACGCCAGCGTCGCTAACCTGAACCGCCGCTGAGCCCATTATTCCCTGCTGGAAATTGAAGTCCAGCGTGCCGTCCATCGACAATTCGTGCTTTATCACCTGCGAACCGACAAATCACAAAATTACATCATAATCATTGAATAAAAACAAAAATAACAACAACGACTACGTGGACAAAGAGGATTCGGCAAAAATTAACCTATGTGGGAAATAAGTGCAATTTTTAAGGGGAGTGTCGACTTTTTTCGAACTTTATCAGATGTATTATCCGGAATTTTTTAAAAGAAAATATTCGCGTTTACTGCGATGAAACTGAGTGCATTTTCTAATTGATATTATTACATAACGCAGGAATTTTTTTGTCACACAATATTGAAAGGTGGTTTAAGCTGATCTGAAAAAGAAAATCCAAGCATATTCGTAATCAGAAGACCAATCTCCATTGTCTGAACGAACATCTTTTTTTTAATTTGACAAAATGGTGACACAATTTCAAAAACTTTCAAATGTTTCATTATTTTGAAGAACTATTATCCCTACAAATCGTAATTTTCAAATTTGAAAGTTGTCCGTAGTCCGGACGATCGCGAGATGTGCCCTTCAAATTTAAAATCAATCACAATCAAATTTGATTGCGATCTAAGTTGCATCGAGCAACTTAGCCCTACAGCACAGCTTGCGCCGCTATCAAGATTCAATATTGTACCAAATGCTTTGTGCCTTGTTTAATAAAATCAATAAAAACATTCACTCAGTTTCATTGCAATAAACACAAAAAAATTATATAAAAAAAAAAAATTCCCGAGAATGCCCGAAGAAAGGCGACGCCGCCCTTAACGGAGAATTTTTACAACGTGTACATGAATGGGAACATATCCGTGAAGTAGAAACGTGGTAAGTAGTTTTCCTCAGGCAACATTGGTAATTTATCCCATGTCCCTTCTCTTACGCGTAGTCTACAAAGTTCTCAGGAAAAGTGTACCTCGTCGACGTTGCAATCGAATCCACCGTGAAGCGTTTCGATGTTGATATTGAGATCGTCGAGCAAGCTGCTGTTGTTGAGGGCGCCCATTAGCTGTCCCATCATCGTGCTGGGTGTGCGTGAGCACGAGGTGGGCGTTTGAGGTGGACTCGGGCCGGCAGGTCCCGATTGAGCCTGTCTGTGTTGCTGCTGCTGCTGTTGCTGCTGGCACGTCTGCGACTGAATGAGGTACTGGAGGGATTGTTGCTGCTGTTGCTGCTGCTGTTGTTGCTGTTGCTGGGACGCACCCATCGACGACGGACTCGGTTCGCTCTGTTGGTACGACGGTGACATTCCCGATACCGGGCTCAGATTCTGCTCGATCGAACAACGAGAAACGGATGAGTGTAGAAAGGAACGGTTTCTTTGCAACATCTCCGGAACAATTCCCTCGGTTCGCTCACTGACCATTTGGCAAGCGCACGGTTGGAGACGATGGATCGGACATCTCTGCTGACTGCCCGATTGGGGAGTCGGTGGTAAACCGTACGGGGATGTCGCCGAACGCATTGAATTGCTTCTCTGGTACTGAGCCTCGAAGTAGGATGGCGGTGGAACTGTTTGCTGCTGCTGCTGCTGTTGCTGTTGCTGTTGTTGTTGCTGCTGCTGTTGCTGTTGCTGCTGCTGGTGGTTCGGCGGTGAGGTTTGATACATCTGGTAAGACTCGAGCTTCATCGTCTCGGCTAGACTACCGGCTTCGAGGTTCGGAAATAAAAACCAACAAACAAGAATCGTCATACATTTATTTCCATCGTATCGAGCGAAGGTAAGGTGAACGGCCCAATTATTGACTGTGGCCCAATTACTGTCAGTTAATCATATTATCTACGATGGAAAGTTCTATTTATGACCGGCGTACTCACATTTTTTTTTGTATATCCTTTATACTGTGCATCATGTGTTTCAAGAAGCATTGAGACAAAATTTTATAAGATCGTCGATTTTCGGAGTTTTTTCTGTGAACCCGCTAGAAACAAACTCATGCAGGCAACATTTATAAAAATCGGTTCGTTTTCTTTATCAGAAACGAATAAAATTATGAATGCGCGTTGTACTCTGTGATTGAGGGCCAATTAAAGATGTGCGTGAGAAAAGATTGAGTATCTACAATTTCGCTGGTAAATACGTGGGTCAGAATTAAGTTCATAAAGACGCCGTATGCTTCCGTCATTGTCTGCATATTTTAGTCTATGTGCTGAGCACGCTGGTGAGTTATGCTTGGTCACTAATCTGTCACAGATGCAAGACGGCATAGGTCAGTGATCCGGTCTTTGATAGATCACTATATGGGCTGTGTGACAAAATTGTAGGACTCTAATCGGACCATTTACAAAAGTGCGTATATTTCAAGTTTATTGTTAAATAATGGTCAAAAATAATAACACTGTAAAAAATATCGTATCAAATTTAATGTACCGGACGGGAAGTTTTTATGCAAAAACTGGTATATTAAATTTCATGTACGAGTGCGATAAAAAATTAATGTTCAGTGCATTAAAAACATTGGACATTCTTCATTTTTAGTAATTTACTTTAATTTCAATGAAAAAGTATATTCATTTTTCATCACAATTGTACATTAAACTTAATGTACCAGTTTTTGCATAAATACTTCCAGTCCGGAACATTAAATTTACAATTTTTTATTACAGTGAATATAATACCTGTATAATTAATTAAGACTCTAAACTGTTCTGTAATACCAGTTACTTTAAAACCTCCACTATTTGTAACCATCTTCTTTCATTTTCGATGCCATGCTTAGATGGTCAGTAATTGGGACGTTCACCTTATTTGAGATATTTAAAAAAATTACTTACCGAGTTGCTCAGGACTGTAGGAGGAGGCGTAGGTCGGCGTCCAGTCGGACTCGCCGAGCACCGCAGGGATCGGACTCAATCTTCCGACCGAGGAAGCGTTGCTCGAGGCTCGCGGACTTTGTTGAACAAAAAGTATAATCAAAAAAAAAAATTCGATTTTCTAACGGTTCACTGCTGACCGTGTGTATTCGTCTTATTTCTAATTTTGTCGCGGGCGTTTTGTATGCGTACCGGAAATCAGGTGAGAGCTGGAAACCGCTCGCTGGGTGGAGTGGACTGTCCGGAAAGAGATCGAGGCCCTCGCCTATACTACTGCTCGGACTCGGCGTCGCGTCAGCCTGCAAGCCTCCGTTCCTCAGCGCTTCGACCTTCTTCTTCGCCCGACCTCGACGCTTCTCGAATTTGCTCGTCTCCATCGATGTCGCACTGATATCGTCATACCATTCGTCAGTTTTTTCGTTCCGATTCGATTGAATTTAAATTGCGAGATAATAAAAAAAAAATTCAGAAAACTCACCGTCGACGCGCCGACTTTCCTGGTTTCGCGTCCGGATTTATCATCCACCAGGAACTCTTGCCCGTACCTTCATTCTGCACTCTCATGAATCTGTTGTGGAGCGACAAGTTGTGCCTTATCGAATTCTGCAACACGACAATAGACACCATATACTTCATTAATGCGTCGCGAAATTAATTTTTGAAAATTCTATCAAACATTTCATAAAAATTATTATTATTATTATTATTAATATTACTCTTCTCTTAGCGCCTACACTCATGTTGACTCTTTGAGCGTTTTAGTTTTACCCGCGAGTTGTCGAATTCGCCTTTGAAAACTTCGATCAATATCGCTTATCGATCAATATCGATAAGCGATACAAGTTATCCCTTAAGAGGTTTCATTATTCGTGAAAATGATTGTCAAAACTATTATTTAAAATATAATTGTGTGCGCATCACAAAGATACATTTTACACGCAAATCGAATTAATCAACTTATTAATTGCCTATGAATTTCTCCATTCTATTCTGCTGATATTTGCAAATTTTTTTTTCTCCTGAGTCCTCCAATCGAAACCCGTATAATAAGTCGAAACCCCGTGAATATTTTTAATCTCCTTGTCGATTAAAAATAGTCAAATTCCAGAATATAATGTATTAGTTTCGTGGAAACTAATCGGCACCCAACCATAATCTTTAATCGCCAAATTAAATGTCTCACAGCCAGAACGTGTAGGCTTTCTCGATTATAATTCTCAAAAGAAAATTCTGTCTCAACATATAATATATATTATAACGTAAATATATCGCTCATATACATTGCCATACACGTCAAATAAATTTTCATTCCACGTGATAGTGAAAACGGGTTTAGGGTCTTGTGTAATAGATTTCCTGAGTGGCGGCTGAGCAAATGGACCTAACGGTCCATTTTCGCAAGATATTTCGCGATATCACGGTCTCATCAATCGAGCACTTGACCGATGAATTCGCCACCGTCAATAACGCAATCGCGCAGATGGGTTGCCTCCTCTCTTTTATACTCTTTACCGCTCGCTGCCGCGCGGTAAAGTGTCGAGTGCACCGGCGAGAATGTACTCTCGTTTTACTCGAATCACCGTCGCTGTATCGTTTAACCGGGGGGTGGAGAGACGGTCGTCGGGGTCTCTCAAGAACAGTAGAACAGAGCAGTTGAATTTCGATGACGATCATCGCAGATAGAAAATTCACTGCACATAACAACACCCCTCCCCCCCCCCCCCCGGGGGAGAGTTTCGGTGCGAGGGAATAAGAACTGTATGGTATTCGCATAGAGGAAGAGTTTACAGCCCCATCATCCCCGCCGCCTTTATCGGCAGCCTGTAACCGCCACCCCTCGACAGCGAAGATGAAGATACGTTTTGGCGCCGGCGAGGTTCCTCCCGCGCGTACCTCGACCTCGAGATCCTTCGGGAATGAGGTCAGCGCGGGAGGGACTATCGGCAACATTCGTTGATAAAATAGGGACACTCGGACGAGGCAAAAAAGGAATCCAAAAAAATCGCAAAAGTAGCACGGAGCGACGAAACGTGTACGAAGCGGTGGGTCATGAATTCTAAGTAAGGGAAAAAAAAATTCATTAGCATCATGCAAAAAAAAAGAGAAAGAAGCGGGTCGCTGTTATCATGACCGCCATTACACTCTGCTGGGACTTTTGTCGTCGGGTTTTTTTTTTTTTGTCTACTCCTTTTTTGTTTCAATGTATACAACATCGAACGTGACAGCGGCACGAGAAAACTTTGCGTACGCCAGCGGCGGTAACCTACGAGTCGGTAATAACTATTGAATTATACATGGAAAATTACCGATGTGGATAGCCTCGGAGTGAACTGGACACTTCCCACGTGGAAAAAAATGTATAGTACATGTTGAACAAAAAATAAAGTGTTTTAGGAAGAATATTTTGGCTGAACATTTTTATATTTCGGTTATACTTTCGAATGTATTTAGGCGATTATATTTCGTCGGATAAATAGGCATTTATATGTTGGATATATTAATATCCAACTTATCCATATAATGAGCCGAACTTAATACATTCGGATAATATTTAAATGTATATTTTTTTCATTATGTTTGATTTCCTTAAGGGCTGTTTATGTGTGATATTCGTTAATGCAAAGTGGGCATTGTGGACGAGACGGACGACGAATTTTTCCGAAATCGTCGGGTATGTTTATTGGAGAGTCCATTCGAGGACGGTAGTTAAATGGCCGAGTTGAGTTATGTCGGGATCGCGTATGTAAAAACATATTTAAAAAAGTATCTTATGAAGTATACTTTGGCTGCAAATGTTTATATTTTCGATATAGGGGAAACCGGGGCAAAACGGGGTCATGGGGAAAAATGGGGACATGAAATGTCATATCTCCGTGGGGCAAAATGGGGTACCCAAAATTATCGAATAAATCGATTCATGATAGCCAACAAACGACAGAAGCCGGGGCAAAATGGGGACATGGAATGTCATATCGACGTGAGGCAAAAGGGGGTACCCAAAATTATCGAATGAATCGATTCATGATAGCCAACAAACGACAGAAACCGGGGCAAAATGGGGGCATGAAATATCATATCGACGTGGGGCAAAATAGGGTGATAATGAAGCTAACAAAAGTTGCCGCACGTCAAATCGAAGGGTACCCCGTTTTGCCCCAGATTGTTTTCTCTTTAAGATCCTTTCAAAACCGGTGCCAATACAATTTTGGTGTGAAACCCAATGGATGTATGTTTTAGGTATCGTTGTAACAGATTTTATTGCTTAGCATCCCCGTTTTGCGCCGGTCTACCCTATATTTTGGCTGAAAATGTTTATATTTTCGATATACTTTCGAATGTATTTCCGCAACAATATTTCTTCGGCTTTATAGGCATTTATATGTTTAATGTATTAATCCATATAAAGAGCCGAACTCGATACATTCAGAATATATAAATATATATTTTTTCATTATATTTGATTTCCTTAAGGGCTGTTTATGCGTGATATTCCTTAATGCAAAGTGGGCATTGTCGACTAGACGGACGACGAATTTTTCCGGAATCGTCGAGTATATTTATTGGAGACCCCATTCGAGGACGGTAGTTAAACGGCCGAGTTGAGTTATGGTACCGATGGCAGTGCGAGAGGGCCGGTAGTCATCGAAGTTCCTTAACATCTTCGGCTCGTGGATAGGAGAATGGGAGAAGCGGAGGGTGAATTTTATGTGGGTCATCCTGACCGAAGGAAAAGACGACCGGGTGTCGTCCACAGCTCTTTCGCCGTAATATTCCCTCTGCCCCTGGCTTATTGTGTCTTACACCGCCGACCGATGGATCGGCGAGACGCAAGAAATAAAAACGAAGAGCCCGGCATTATCGGGACGTCGAGGCACCACGGCGACAGTGCGTTTCGCATAATCGAAGCATGTCGCGAGTATCGTTACACGCCTTTTAATCATTTTTCACGACGCAAAAGTAAAATAAAAACTACCATCGATTTAATGTAACGAAAGCGTGTCTTATTTTTTCTCAGTAATAAATAAAAATCTCCAGGCTTGAATATAAAAAATTGTAGGATAGTTTTTCAGTAATAATGTTTTCAATACTCTCACGACGCAAAGGAAAAATAAAAACTACCATCGATTTAAGCTAACCAAAGCCTATCTTATTTATTTTTCTCAGTAATAAATAAAAATCTCTAGACCTGAATATAAAAAATTGTAGGAGACTTTTTCGGTAATAATTTTTTCAATATTCCCTACTTAAAAAAAATGTAACTCCCCCAACAATTTCTTTACATTCCAATCCGAGGATTTTTCGCACGATCGGCACACCGCCGCGAACTCCCAATCGCGGCGATTCCCGAGACAATTATGATTACCAGAGATAAGTAAATAAAGCACATTCTTTTTTTGCCTAAAATCGATGGAACATTCTCCTCAACTTAGAAAAGTAAAAAAAGTAAGATCGTTAAACCACTACGGAAGCTGAGCGCGTGGTCCAAAGAGGGGGGAGGGGGGAGGAGGGGGTTGAAATGAAAGCCTCGATTCTCGGGCAAAGGCGATATGAAACTCAACGACGGAATGACGTTGGAGAGAAGACTGGATAGAGAGAAAGAAGCGGTACCGAGATATTCAAGCAAACTTTTACTTTGATTGGTGCGAGAGGATGGTGCGGTGGCGGCAAAGGGGGGAAAGATGGGTCGAGGGGAAAAAGCGAAAGGGGGTGACACGAGGGTGAAAGAGAGAGGGCGAGGCAGGGGGAGGGGGGGGGGTGAGAGACTTGCCGGGTAACTGTAGTTAAAACTTGTCGGTATGGGGAGCGAGTCAGCGTGGCTAGTCGCCACGGCTTTATTATTGCAGATATACTCGCGTAACCATGAAAGCACTCTTATATATCGTTACCGCTCGGATTTTTAGAGCCCGTCCTGTCCGCGGGAACGGCCAGCGGAATAGATAGGAGGGAAAGAGAAATAGACAAACTGCCCGCGCGCTAAAACCGACCCGGAACGAGCTCTCATCGACTGTCCCGAACCCTCTGCCCTCGCTCTTATATGCTTTCCTCCCCCCCCCCCCCTGTTCCCTTCGCCGGCTACCCCTCGGCGCATAACTCTTTTCCTCCGTCTTTCACTCCCCTCTCCCTCCGCTTCCTCCGGAATTTTCTCCGCTCTCTACGCGCGGTACACTTTTCTTCCTCCCTTCCGGCGACTTCGACGCCGACGTCTATCTATAAACCCGCGGGAGCTTCGTCAAAGTCCCTATAAACTCGGACAAATGCCCGACGCGAAGGGGGGGATTGGACAAGTTGTTAAAAGAGAGGTAGGAACAAGCCGAGACGAGAATTTGACGGACCGATGGGAAGAGAAAGAAAAAAAATCGTTTGAATGCTCCTCCAAAATTGTCAAAACTTTCCTACAGGGTAGGAATTGGTGAATATGACCGAGCCCGATTAGCACGTAAAACTAGTGTTTGCACCGAGCCATATTCGTCCCTTTTATCCTATTCGAGCTCGGTAAATTGAACTGTAACTGATGAAACTACACTGAAAAAAAAATTTGCTTGCGGGCTGCCAAAGAAAAAAAGGATTGTTTCAATTTTACTCTCAATTCTTATAATTCCGCATGATATTGAAACAACGACGGCAAGACTATCAAGGCTTCAATTCGATATGAAATTGTACGAATTCACAGCAGAATTGAAACAACTTTTTTACTTCTTTGGCAGCCCACAAGCAAATTTTACTTGAACCAATGATATTTTTTTTTTTCAGTGTATGGCCAAGCCCGATTAGCACGTAAAACCGGTGTTTGCACCGGGCCATATTCGCCCCTTTTACCCTATTCGAGCTCGGTAAACTGAGCTGCAACTGATGAAACGTACGGTGACCAAATGAGGTTTCCGGGGAGCGGCGGAAACGTAACGCTGGGCTCTCAATCGAACTCCGAGAAATAATTTACGAGCGCGCTGGCTTCGTTTCCCTCGCAAAGACCTGACCGGCTTCCGGCGGTTCGATCGCGGACGCTTTCAGGATCGCGCGAGCCACGATTTCCTGAATACTTCATAGGACTCCCCGTGCTGCTGTCATGCTGGCGACATCGCGATGGAACGATCTTCTTTCGTACTTCGACGAGGAAGAAATTTCGATCCATACAACAGGCACGCCCGAGGCAATTCAGCTGCGCTTGGCAACCAATAATTAATTAAGCGTCTCGCAAAAGAGACGCGGTTACATGTAAAACGGAAACCTCTCGTGTACAGTTCTATAATTATCGTAGGTCGGCTCCGTCGGTGTATGCAAAAAAAAGGGTCAATAAAAAGTGTCCCAAGAATCCGCGACGAACAAAGTGGAATTACAATGACGCTACGGACCGCTTGGAAAAAATTGCGTTGTCCCTGCCGACCATCGATCACTCTCCGAGGCGGGGAGATGTTGACGATCGGCGCATTCCTGACGGGCGATCGCGAGACGCAAGGATCGAGTCGAGGGTCGACCGGTATATACGTGAGATTTAACCCCGGAAGAGCTTGCGGCGGTGCTCGGTCGAAGAGAGGGACGGCCGGAGAATACACGTGCGGTAAAAGGCTCGCGAGAGTCTGCGACGAGAGACCCTGACACGCCTGCTCCGATGCGTTTGTTACGTGTAACGTCATCGGGCGGAAAGTTACCGGTGATCGATCCTACGTGCGTGACGACCAAAGGACAACCGGAAGCTCCTGAGCAAATTTATATAAACCCATCACTTTGTGCCCATAAAAGAGTGCGAGGATATCCTTCAGAGCAACCGTTGGGTAAGTCAGGGTGATGTGGCCACATGTAATATCTTTTAAGGTAACATACGAAGGGCAAGGGTCGGTACGAGGGATATGGATCATATTTCGAGATAGCCAATTTAGAGAGAAACTAAATCATAAATTGGCTGGTAAATCAACATTGCACACTATAGTTGAATCTTTTAAGAAACGATTGGCGCGTAGTAAAGCTAATTTTAAAAAATTACTTCCTGAAAAGTGAGTGATATGTCCACCTTTTTATTGATAGCTATCTTGAGATAAAAATGTACGTGAAATCTATTGAAATCTATTATACAATTTATACTGTAAAAAATGTATGCATGAAAATGAATGTACCGGTGTTGGAAGTTTTTATGCATAAACTAGTATATTGAATTTGATGTACAAATGTTATGTAAAATGAATATACGGTAAACTGGACATGATCGAAACGTAGGCATTTTTAGTAAAAGTATATTAATAATAAATAAAATGTATTTTTAAATGACTTCAAAACTACTTTAATTTTACATAATACATATAAATTTGGAATTTTTTTTTTACAGTATAGAAGAAAATTGGGAGTACAAATGAAATAAAATTGGGGCCAACAATGAGTAAAAACTAAAATGAAAGTTAAATGAAGAATAAAATAAAAATAAAGATTTTATCGAATTCGGAAGTTAAAAATCTCACTTGTTCATCCATTTTGCCAAATCTTACCACTGACGGGACTATATCACCCAGAAATTGCGGGCCACTTTGCATGGCCATATCGCCCGCAATTTCCCGAAACATTCGACGGAGGTAATTATTGTTTTTCTGTAGTTTATATAGATAACATAAAATATAGTAAAACATGTTTTGTGCGATCCCTATACTTCTCAATGCCTAATCGACTACTATGGCCATATCACCCGTAGTATCTGGGTGATATGGCCGATCGCAAGTACTCATTTATCGATACTCTATTTATAGATACACGCATCGAAAATATCGAAAATTCTGAAGTACCCCAGTTCGATGTTTCTAGAGCTGGTTACGACCAAAATTAAAAATTTTTTTTACGTTAAACCTTCAATTTATATTGTTTAAAAAATCATGGTCACATCCGACTTACCCTACATCACGTTACATCAAGTTATTCGAAATGGAAGAGATTGTCTCATTTCTTCCCAGGTTTGGCTATGCCGATTTCCCTTTTTCGAACGAATCGCTATGTATATTAATAAATTATTATTATTATTATTATTATTATTATTATTATTATTATTATTCCAATAGTATGTAACTGCGCGGTCTTGGCTAAACCACTGAAATAAACAGGTGCGGAGGAAACGCGATTATCTCCAAATCTGCGGTCTGTATATTAATACACGTTAAATGTGGTCGCACTGGTGTTCCTGCGGAAGTGGTAATTGTCTGTTCATCCTGATTCGCGGATAGCGGATATATTTCCCCGGCCGGCAAATCTAGAGCGCATCGCGGTCGCCGTCTCTCGGCAGTTCAATGTAACGGCAAGACTTTCGAGATTGCGAGCAGGAAGTCGCTTGTCTCGCCGTGTACTGCGGTCGGATTCGAAATAGACCAACAGTGTCACCTTGGGATTTTCATAGCTCCGGATTAATGGCTCGCTCGGGTTATTAAAAAAAAACTATGTGGGATTCCCGAGGATTATTTCGATCGTTCGTCCGCTTCGGTCGACGACCAACGGACCTACCCAAGACCCCCCGAGATCTTCCATCAGCGGTCCGCCCAGGGTGTGCACACATTGTACAAGCACTCCCTCCGGGCTGAGACGCGTTTTCATAAGATTAAAATCAATTTGACAAAAAGCTCCCATGGAGCTTCCTCGTCCTCCTCTCCGGCTCGGCAAACCGTCCCTAGTGGGAGTGCCAGACGGGGCCAGTATTGGCACGACGTCGGCCGGTGTTCGCCCAACGTCGGCCAGTACCGGTTCTGCGCGTCACTCCCACTGGAAATGACGGACGTGTGACGTTCCTTTCGGCCCTTAATGGAATTCATCCGTCGTCTCGGTTCTTCCGTGCAGCACTCACATCGACGACGAGAATCTGGTCCGATCTTCCGCGGATGCAACTCCTGTTCGCTTTTTTGTCTTTAAGGTAGCTATGTCGCTTACCGCTCATCTCGCATAAGTTATCGAAACGAAAGTGAATATTGCAAGTACTTCTCGATGGTATAAAAGTCTGAAAAAATTCATGCATATTAAAGGCACTGAAAAGATTCATTTTGCATAATAATAATTCCAAAATGTTATTAACCAATTTATGAACAAATTAATTGTTTAACAAATTACCCGGCAAAACAACTTTTTTTTATTGAAAATGATTCATTTATTTATCTGAATACGTATGAATTTTTTCAGATTTTTCAATTAGTTTTGATTTTTGTTTTTTTTTTTCAAACATTTTTTCCATATAAAAAAATTAAAAAATCAAAGCTGATTGAAAAATCTGAAAAAATTCATACGTATTCAGAAAAATAATCCAATCATTTTCATAGAAAAAAAAATTGTTTTGCCGGGCAATTTGTTAAACAATTAATTTTTTGATTAATTTGTTAATAACATTTTGGAATTATTATTGGGCAAAATTAATCTTTTCAGTATCTTTAATCTGCATGAATTTTTTCAGATTTTTATATCATCGCGAAGTACTTGCAATATTCGCTTACTTTTCTCGAAGTTATGCGAGATGAGCGGGAAGCGACATAGCTTCCTTAAGATAGTACTTGCGGTACAGTCCCGCCAACCGTGAGTTTCAGAGAAAATTTCGAACACTTCTCGATGGGATAAAAATAAAAAAATAAAAAATCAAGTGCATGGTGCTCCAAACATTGTTTTTGTGAAATAACAATTCCAATTTATGATTAATAAATTGAAGATAAAGATTATTAATCAACGAACTACCCGGCAACGTAACTATTTTTCTTCATAAAAATAGTTCGTTAACTTTTCTGAATATGTATGCATTTTTTCAGAATTTTTTGTAACCTTTGATTAAAAAAAAAAAAAAATCAAACGTCCCCGGTCGGGAGAAGAATCTCGACGTTCCCAACGGAGCGAATAACCCGCCACTGATTTCCGGAATAACCGGGACGTTGGCAGGAGTATTGCGAGGGAGGAAGACGGGAGTCGCGTATAAAGCGCGGATATACGGCGCTCGATTGCGAGGCACTCAAATCAGAAATTCGAACTCGGCCGGGGACGGGGATCGAGCTGAGACGTCGATGCGTGAGCTCGAGAACGCCGGAGGTCTCGTCTCTCCGTGACACAGAGAAGTCCTTTCGGCTTCTGTGCGAACGCCGAGGGGCGAAGCGGGGTCGTCCGAGGAGAATGCGAGTCGCGACAGGGTGGAAAAAGGAGAGTCGTTGAGATACATCGGGGGAGGATCGAGCCAATTCACTAATCCCGATTTCCGATCAGTTCTCGGTCTCCTCCTTGAGCCACCCGCGTCCACCGCGCTTTCGCTGCTCGGTCGTATTTACGTTAACGGCCGCCGATCGGTTTCCCTCCCATTGATTTCGTTCCCGTGCTGTATAACAGCGCGGACGATATCCCGTCCGAGAGATTCCCGGATCACGGTCGCGCAGATGTTTCGCGGCAATGTTTGAAAATGTTTTTCCGACCCGCCCGACCGCGCCGGGCGCTTCCTCTCGTCGTCGAGGAATTCTCGTCTCATCGGACTCGTTTGTCTCTAAAGTCGTTTCGGTAATAGGATAAAATTTATCGAACGGATATCTGCCGGCCATTCTCCGGTACGACGTCGGAGATTGCGGGCATCGAGAGCAACTGCGCGGATCGCTACGGCGAGCACTTCGCCTCTGAGGACACGCGCTGATGTACAATAATAGGCTGGAATAACAAGTGAAAGCGTGACTGTTACGTCGAGATGATATTTCTTCGAACATATTTTTCCGTACGGATATCACTCAGTCGGTAACTCCGCAACGAGATGGATAGGGGGGGGGGGGGAGATTTACCCCGATAAGCCTCTTTGGGGACATCAAAGCTCGGAAAGGCTGTTATGCATATTGCACAGTTTTTTACGTCGGACTCGCGAAGTGGATGTAAAAACAATTTTTTTTTGCCATCCCGCGAGCGGTTTATTATTCGATGAGAAATCCTATCCGATTTTCAACGTCGCGCACGCTAGGTGAGCGCGCGGAGGAGACCGGGGCAATACGGAACCCCGGCGGCGAAACTATACCGGCTCCTCCATTTGGGATGAGACTCTTTTTTATTCGCCGGAAAAAATTGTCAAAAGCGGGCCGTTTTGCCCCGCAGTCGGCAATGCACAGCCGTGAGCGCGATAACGCCCCAGAGGATGGAAGTACGATGGTAAATCCGGGAGATCCGCACGGAAGGCCGGGGAAAAACGATCCGGCCGATTGATAACAACACTGTTCAAAAAATTTCGATGATGAATTTGTTTTAATGAATATTGTTTCTAATGAACGGTATTGGAAGGTTTTTACGTAAACTGACTCCGAAATTTCAAACACATGTGCGTTGCAATTTTACGGTAAAATTTTGATTTTTAATGAACATTTTTGTAAATCTCAGGCAGAAGATTTCTAATTTTAATATCTGGTATCTTTAATTTACCAAAAAAGTCAATTAATTATCAATTAATGCAAGTAATGGAAGGAAATTTTATGTTCCAGTACATCAAATTTACGATTTTTTTTACGGTCAATATAAATTAACTGTTTTTTAAATCTATGCAAATTTACGAGGTACCTCTTTATACCGCGCATGCGTACAGTGTCCGAAATCGCCATCTTACCCCTACACAACATTTTTATAAATTCCAAAAAAAAGATTTGTAATTTTAATATCTGGTATTTTTATTGTATAAAAAAAGGAAATTAATTATCAATTAATATAAGTAATGGAAGGAAATATTATGTTACAGTACATTAAATTTACGATTTATTTTTGCGGTCAATTTAAATTAACTGTTTTTTAAATCTATGCAAATTTACGAGGTACCTCTTTAGTGTCAGAAGTGGTCATTTTACCGCCACGTAAAACAGTCCATCAAATTACTCCAGAAATATTTTGGTACCCCATTTCGCCCCGCGTTCCCGTTTCGCCCCGGGCTCACCCCCGCCTCTACCCGCCCCACCGAAGGAAAATATAATCTCTCCGTACGAACGGCAGCGTCGAAATCGGTCGGTATAAATCAGGCAGACAGTAGCCTCGAACGAGAGAGCGCCGAACCTCCGCCCTGTACACACACAGCAGCGCGGATCTTCCGAAAAATCTTACGAGTTCAGCAGGGAATTAATAACTGCACAAATCACCGAGTGAAATACCCATTGAGAGATGCGCCGAGAAGCAAAGCGCCCTCGGACGCGGAAGGGAATCCCGTGGTCGAAACTGTGCGAGTTTCGCGATTTTTCTCCATAGTCGCCCGGTCGGCGAGGGGGGCGAGAGGGGGTCGGTTTGCCGCCCGGTTTCCCGGAATAAATTCGCGGGCGCTGTAAAGAATATTATCTATACCGGGGAAATGCCGTCGGACGTCGGAGCCGAGGCCATAGAGAGCGCACACCGCGCGGTCCATCCGACGTGCACGGAGGCGAATCTCGCGGAAAGAATTCGAATCTCGAAGAATTCCGGGCGCGATTCTTTCGCGATTCTCCGGGAGGGGGAGTAAGAGAGACGTTGAATTGTCGACGGCCTCTCGGCGGGGGGTCGAAGCAAGGAAAATATGGAAGAGTCCTACGGTTCGTGTGTACGAGGGTCGAGTGTTGGTCGGCGTTTGCGCGTGTGTGGGCGCACACGACGTAGGTACATCCAAGCTTGGGAAAACTCCGCTCGCTCTTCCGTCGGTTCCTTCGTTTCTTCGAGGCGAGTCGCGGTAATAGATTCCTTTATCGCGGGCAGCGCCGGGGGAGCAAGGGAACAGGTCGCGCGAGCTTCCACCCCACTTTATCGTGGTTGAAATATCGATGAAATGGCAGAGCAGGACCGGGCGCGGAGCTCGCCCGAATACGGCGAGTACAGAGAGAAAAGACGAGATCCGCGGGAGACATCGGGATATCTCGGGCCCCAGAGCGAACCAAGTACGAAAACTTTTAACCGCATCCAGAATGCGAAGATGCTCGAACGCTTTGCCTCGATGCTCGCCCAACTCGGATCATCCCTGTACGCGGATTTATCGAGTCATCGAGGATGAAGAGAGCGTAGGACGTTATTCTGTTTGCTTTTTTTTCTTTTCTTTTTTTACAACACTTGCTTATCTCTTCCGAGTACTTTCTATTGCTGTGGTCAGCGATTTTCCATACCCACGGTAGGCTCGGTTTCGTCACCGTGGACGAAAGTTTGGAGAGCAAAGAGAAATCCTCGCATTACGAAATATTTAAATCTATGAGAATTTTATCGTTGTAGGGAAGGGCGGGGCAAAATGGCACAGCGGGGTAAAAGGGGATTATGAGACAAAACGCAATTTGATGGCGGTACGTGGGGCAAAACGGGTTCGAAAATCCGGATTAATCGTTGGGACAAATTGGGGCATCCAAAAATTATTGGAAAATTGAGTTTTGCCCTCACTGTCCCATTTTGCCCCGCTGTGCCATTTTGCCCTGCTGTCCCCTGAGTCACTCGCGAGGCTTTCCTGAGGGTACGCCGGTTAAAGGTTAAATTTAGTAATAGTAAAAGATATTTATTGGCCTCCCATACAATCATGCCATATAGTGGGCGAATAGGCCATTGACCGAAGTCCTTCAGCCAGGATGGTCGCACTGCATTGGACGGTGTCTTACAATTTGGGGTTAAATTTATTTTAATAAAAAAAGGAAATATAAGTCTTTCGTTATACTTTGGAAAAGAATTTTGTCTTTTTTCGAAGTTGAAGTATAGTTTAAGTCTCATGAGCGGTTTGAACTCCCGGATATTTTTTTAATCGCTTTGACGTCACCGAGCCGAGGAATTTTAGTTCCGAGAATTTCTCAAAAATTCCGATTCCTCGAAAATGCCTATTTCCGCTGAATCGCTGTGTACATAATGGTCCTACATATTCGTCTTTAATGACGACCGAGCGCGCTGCCGTCAAAGCTAGGAAGTTGCATTGCCGGCGTACGCGAGGACCAGCGACGAGCGAAAAAAAGGTAATCACCTCCGCATCCGTCCATTGAATCAGTCCGCCCACGACGGAGACCCAAAGGTTTAAAATAAATTTCCCGCCCGTTTTCGATTGAAGCGTTTCGCGGAAAGAGGCTTTCGTTGAAATCCCGAGGGCGAACTCCGCGGGCAATTTATACACCAAAAAGTGCAAAAGCGCGTCTCCTTTCCCGGCTTTTCACAGCCGAAGCTGCCGGAAGTGTAAGACCTGTTACATGAAACGTGATCTCGCGACAAGGGGTTGAATGGATCGCGGCTCCAGAGGGGTTCGAGTGGGAGGCGAGAGTCGCGATTTTTGCGCAATTTGTGCGCCGGTCGGTAAGGAAGAGCTCCACTTCGGTTCCCATCGTGCGGCGAAATATCGCCGGAATTTATCGCGGATTACCTTCCCACCCGTTTCCTCCACGAGCGCACTGACTCTTTACCCCTTATTTTTACGAGTTTCATCCACGATACCGCGAAGTATCGGTGGGTATCAGCCCCGACGGTAATCCGGACGGGCGGAACACGTGTATGGTCGGGCGATTCGTCATTGTCGCGATCCGCCTGGTTAACCAGCTGCAGTTGGTCTTCGCTTCCCTATTTTGTGAACTCGCCGCCGCGAGAGACATTTGTAAGACGACGAGCGCCAGCGGTATATTTTTCTTGCCCGGGGCGCAGATTAAGTGCGCGCAGTCTGTTAAGGGGTCGAGAGCGCTTCCTACCGAACTCCGCGTTAATTGCCGATCGCTCGCCCTGGGCCGGTCCGAGGTGAAAAATCTCGTCCAAAACAAAATCGCGATCGTTGACGCGGGAGGGGGAGGATCGAGGTAGGGGAGAGCGGGGCAAAATGGCATAGCAGGGCAAAATGGGATAATGAGACAAAACGTACACTGAGAAAAGCTTACGTAGTAAATAGTTCCCAGGGGGGAACTATTTACTATGTAAGTTACGACAATAACCAAAAATTATAGTTGTAAGTATGATTATAGTTAAATCAATTGAATATATACTATCACAAACTATCTATCTAGACGTC
The DNA here is from genome assembly GCA_030522665.1 of Ichneumoninae sp. A BG-2022a. NCBI lineage: Eukaryota > Metazoa > Arthropoda > Insecta > Hymenoptera > Ichneumonidae > Ichneumoninae sp. A BG-2022a. Next base: position 13,525 of record JAPYZC010001850.1, on the reverse strand, counting down.
CCCTCTGGGAACTATTTTTTATAGTAGGAAATACCATCCTCTTTTCTCAGTGTACGCTGTCAAAATAAATTGTAAATTTAATGTACTGGAAAGTGAAATTTGCTTACATTACTTACATTCATCGAACATTAATGCACTTTTATTGTAAAATCAAAATACGAGATATTAAAATTAGAAATCTTTTGCCTGGAATTTACAAAAATTTTCGTTAAAAATACAAATTTTATTGTAATATTGCAACACACATGTGTTTGAAATTTCAGAAACTGTTTATGTAAAAAAGCTTCCAATACCGTTCATTAATTTTCAAACAAATTTTTTTTACAGTGTAACTTTCCAATAACTTCTGGATGGTGGCGGTGATGGTGAGTGGGGCAAAACGGTGTTGAAAATCCGGATGTATCGTTAGGACAACATGAGACAGTAAAAAATTATTGGAAAATTGAGTTTTACCCCCTCTGTCCCGTTTTGCCCCACTGTCCCATTTTGCCCCGCTCTCCCCTATACAAGTGCTCCGCGCTCGCGGCGCACCGCGGAGAGACGCGAAGCACCCGCGCCCGCGAGGAAGATCGGGGGGGGGGGTACGGAGAGGAAAGCCGCGGATCGCGCTCACCCCATTTACGTCTTCCGACTCCCTTAGGTTAAGCCCGGGCCGCGGAAGGGGCTGGTGGTAATTCACACGGGGCCATGATGGATGCCTTCGACGCCCACGCGGCGTCGCGACGCCTGTGCTCTCGCCGTTGGCCTTGCCTTTTACCTCGACTTACGTATATAACACACCCCAGACGCCGCTCGGCGACTTGTACAGTCCCCTCCCCTCCGCCCCTGCTATCCTCCTTCTTCAACCGTATCGCACACTTGCATACCATTGCACCGCTGTACTTTCACCGAAGGATGCAATTGTGCAAGAGGGGGAGAAGAGAGAAGAAAAAGAACCTGGCTGGAGTAACTCGATGGGGAAATAGTTTCAATGACTGCATGTAAATTCAGTATGGGGCACTGGATTGTCAAGAGGATTAGATTTTTTTCTCAAGTCTTAATTCTGTGATGGATCGGTGACCAACCGCGTTGGGTCCGATCAGTTGGGCGCAAAAAATAATTGGTACTTGCAGATCGATAAATGCATTGCGCCGACGAATTGATTAGCGATCGATTAACTTGACTGTATGTAAATTCAGTGTGGGGCACTGGATTGTCAAGTGGATTAGATTTTTTTCTCAAGTCTGAATTCTGTGATGCATCGGTGATGAACCGCGTTTGGTTCGATCAGTTGGGCGCAAAAAAGAATTGGTACTTGCAGATCAATAAATTCATTGCGACGACGAAGTGATAAGCGATCGATTAACTTGACTGTATGTAAATTCAGTATGGGGCACTGGATTGTCAAGAGGATTAGATTTTTTTTCTCAAGTCTGAATTCTGTGATGCATCGGTGATGAACCGCTTTTGGTTCGATCAGTTGGGCGCAAAAAAGAATTGGTACTTGCAGATCAATAAATTCATTGCGACGACGAAGTGATTAGCGTCGATTAACTTGACTGTATGTAAATTCAATATGGAGCACTGGATTGTCAAGAGGATTAGATTCTTTTCTCAAGTCTTAATTCTGTGATGGATCGGTGACCAACCGTATTGGGCCCAATCAGTTGGGCGCAAAAAAGAATTGGTACTTGTAGATCGATAAATTCATTGCGCCAACGAATTGATTAGCGATCGATTAACTTGACGATATGTAAATTCAGTACGGGACACTCGATTATCGAGAGGATTAGATTTTTTTCTCAAGTCTCAATGCCGTTATGGATTGCTGACGAACCGCGTTGGGTCCGATCAGTTGGGTAAATGCCAATCGATAAATTAATTGCGGCGATGAGTTAATTAGCGATCGATTAACTTGTCTGGCCTTCAACTAATCGGTTCGCGGTCGACTGGGCTGTCGGCAGGAGCGACTGATAAGTTGGTCCAACAAGATTAATCACCCGGAGCCTGCTCGACCACGCAGTTGGTTGATAGCGGTGGCCTGGGCGGATACACTGTGACGTCCAACAGGTATAAAACGATAACGATAACACCAGATTCTCTTTATGACCCGCTTAAGTTATTGAAGTTCAGAACACACATGGAAAAAAATATGTACATATCTTTCACACGCTGCATTCAGATACTAACTCAGATACGGGTGTTAAATCTCTCGGTTTCTTAATGTCTTCACCTATTACGAAACATACTTGATACACCCGATTGCGCGATGTAACTCGAAAGGCATCGCACGAGCTGATGCTGCCGCTCGCTGCTCACAAGCTGTTAACAAATCTGTTCTCTTATCTGCGCTATCGCCACCGGCGATCTTATCTCTCCCATTCCCATTCGCGATGTATATGCCTCTATATATCTCTCTATAATATAAAAAGATTTCACCGTCGCCGCCGTGTCAAGAATCGAGGGGGGGGGGGGGGGGGGGGGGGGGTGTAATGACATAGAATAATAAGGACCTAAGTCCATTCATTTTAAAGGGACTTCTAATGATAAAGGCTTAAGTTCATTTAGCTTAAAGGGACTTGGAATGATAAGGGCTTCAGTCCATTTACCATAAGGGGATTTGGAATAATAACGGGGGGTAAAAGACTTGGAATAATAAGGGTTTATATCCAGAAATAGGTGTATCCAGAATAGGCGATAGTATATATGTATATCTGTATAAATACATGAGCGTTACTACGAGTCGCGCACTGATTGACTGACTCGTCGTTTCTTTCGTCCGCGCCGTTGTGGAAGGAAGAATGAGGGAACGTACGTTATGAGAAGTTTGGCCGATGCTGTTAACGTTTCTGTGAGTATATGTATATATATATATATAGTGAATCTACGAACGCCGAGACACCCAGGCCGAAGAACTCTTCGGCTCCGGTGAGTTCCACAGCGTGCTCAGCAGTCACTGTGCGCGACTGCGTAACCGATTCGATAAATCGCTCGGTAATTGCCCAACAGTGCTTCTTCGACCGGCGGAAAATATCTCGGGCTCGAGGGCACATTTTTCCGATCCCCTTTAACTCTGCGACTTCGGAGACTCTGACCGCTTATTATGTTGGTCGCGAATTTTGGTAGCGTAACTAATTTACCTACTTAATACTGGGGCAACTAACTGTTTTGCTGTGGCAGCAAATATTTTGCTATGGCAGCAAATATTTTGCTATGGCAGCAAATATTTTTCTATGGCAGTAAATATTTTGCTATGGTAGCAAATATTAACAAATTATATTATAATATATATTAACAAAATTATTTGCAACAACAAATTATTAACGATCTACACTTCTTTAGTGAGACAGAAACATTTTTCTCCATGTGGGATTACAATATGACCAGACAAGTTCATATCGGAACTTAAAAAGAGTCTACAACTTACGCTTAAAAAAAAAAGATACATTTTTCCGATACTCTGACCGCTTATCTTGGTCCCGAATTTTGTGACCGTAACGAATTTACCTACTTAATACAGGAACAACAAACTACTTTGCTGTCGTATCACAAATGTTGCTGGCGCAAAAATACATTATTAACGATCTACACTTTGTCAGTGAAACAGAACCATTTTGGTCCTATAAGATTATGGTATGACCAGATAAGTTCATGTCGAAGCTTAAAAAGACTGTCTCCATCGTACGTTTAAAGAAATGATAATAATTTCAAAATTGCCCAGCAATGATTTACACTTGTGTGCCTTGTGAGTGTGCAAATTTGCAACGGTTGGAATTTGTGAAGGAAGCACAGGACGATGCAGTACAAGACGGCGTCGCGGCAAATGTAACCCGATACGTAACATCCACGGTAGAAGTGTAATTGCGACTGGTATATCGTGGATCGAATTCGTTTGGTGCCCGGTCTATTTGACTGCAATCGCGATGACATAAGCTTCGTAACTCAACCATCGAATTATCGCCGTTGGCGGACGGTGTAACTTTACAGGTAGTCCGGAGCGACTCTGGGCTTGTGATACGGCTTGAGAGTGAAGCTGGAGTGCCGCAACACCGTATCGAAAGCGGGACTTGCGACGTAAGCGCGACAACGGAGCCGGACAATTTGATTGCCAATCAATTACGCTGGCTACAATAAAACGTTAAGTCTCGCTGCGAAACACGAGAAACGAGCGATGGCCTTAATTTATTATATCTATCGTTTCGAGATTGCAACTTTTCTGATAACAGCTTGGATAGCTTGGTTGTACAGACCGTATAATAGAATTTTGGGACTTAAGTTCCCTGCGGTACAATTTGTTCACAAAAATTCTCAACAGTTCAGTCAATTTTTTGAAGTTCGCTTAAATTTTCATTATTTTTTATTTCGGAGTTTAACCGGCATTTCGTTATGCCATAGGGAGCGCTTGCACAATAACTGTAACTGCGGAGTCTCGAAGAGACGAATAATCGGAGCACGGCCTCGATACCGGAGCGATTAAACGGTCGCCGGGTGCCGGCGATCGAGCCTCGTCCCTCGTCGCGTTATTAAAAATAAATAATAATAATAGACCCTTATCGCCACATCCACGAACGAATGTGGCGGAGATGAGCTCGTGCACGCGCAGTGATTTCTTGCACTCTCGGCAAAGTCACGCGAGATTGATAAACCGATAACGATTAATCGCATTAAAAAAAAAAACAACAACAACAATAATACATATTAAAACGAACGGGTTACTGATTATTGGGAAGTATACGATACGGGCAATCGAGAGGGTCGCACGAGAGTTCGCTGAAAATACACACAAAACTCGGGAAGTTAAGTGGCGAGCCGGTCGCGAAGACCCTGACACCGATGATAACGATTCGGGATTTATATGCTGCATCGAACAATGGATCGCGAGCGACGCCGAGGAAAATTGTTTTACCAATTTAATCCATAAAAAAAACAAGCGATTACATTAACCATTTTTTTTAATTATATTTTTTATTTCATAATAATAATTATTATTATTATTTATTTTAACGATTACGTACAATACTTCGTGCGTTTGAAGTTATGGTACACCGAGATCGGGCGGCCAATGACAATGTGGAGTTCCGAAAATATATCGCAGAAAATGGCGTTCAATTTTCGATATATTCGAGTGACTATTTAATAAATCGCATTTATTTCTACCAATATTGTACAGATTTTGATTTTTCTTTAAAAACATTGATGACTGTGCTATGACGCATATCAGAGCGTATAGATGTATCAAATTTCGTCAAGTAATTTGTAGCCGTTTACAAGAACATCGCGGACAACGAAAAATTGAGCAATACAATTATTTTTTTGACAACCAAGTCTCGTTAATCTGTATTTTTTCCCGACACGGTTTCTTCACGCTTTTCCATACCAAATCGGACAAGCATCTTCGCCAATCTCGACCCACCCGTTAATTGCCAGAAGGCTAATTCGATTTTTTTTGTTGTAAGATGACAAGCATCTTTTTTCCCCCAGGATGTCGAAATTTTTCTCGCAACAGCGGGAGCTCGTACCTGTTCCAGAAGTTTCTGCGAATTGATGATAGTCCTCCCATTCCCCGATTCGCATATTATAATTAATAATCGGCGCGTTCCTCTGCGGAGATTTTTTTGCACCACTGTTTCTGGCGTCTCGACAATGAAACCATTGAAAAGACCTTTCCACGCTCGTCCCTTTCCGCTTGCAACAAAAAGGAGGTGAAAATAAAAAATAATGTCAAACAGCCAACACGTGTTGGCTCGCCTTAAGGACAGAACACGATGTGCCGGAAAAACGAGGGCGAAGGAAAGACAGCTCCGGAGTGCCAGCGACTGCTTATACGCGGGGAGGCAACTTGACGGGGCGTTTCTGATCCCCGGAGCTTTCGCGTCTTGCCGTCGTCCAAAGAAGCTATTAATTTCGTCCACCCCGCGGTCGCTAATTGAACGATCAAGCGTCCCTCACTGACGTGGCGAAAAACGCACCGAGCCCGCGGGTGACGAGCCGTTTATTCGGCGCACCGATCTATCGCACTTTGCGCGGCCAATCGGACTAAACGAGGCCATCGTTTTCGTGCTTTCGCCCATCTGGAGAAAAAGTGGGGTTTTTTCCCCCGGTCATCAATGAGTTTCGGATATAAAGCTCCATCTAAGATCAAACACCTACGCAATTCGAGCGTCGTGTGTCTCCAGCTGTGCTGATCGCTTCGAGCTAATTGCGAACGGATATCGGAAATGAAACTGTCCACTTGCGATGCGGAAAAGCACACCGAAAAAAAGATAAAAATTGATATTGGGGTAAGGCGGTGAATATGGCGCATTTACATCTCTACCACTCACAACTCTACCAGACGACAAGTCTATCGGATAATAACTTTACCAAAAAAGGCAGCTCTAACAACTCTACCACATAACTACTTTACCAGAAAACATCTCTAGCATATTACAACTCTATCAAAATCTCTATCAGAAATTTAAAAACCTCTACCAGAATTGAAATAAAACTTTACCGGAATGACAATAAAACTCTACCGGAATACAAGGCTAGATGTACCGAGAAAAATAATTTATTTGACGGCCACCGTTTATTTGGTTTCAGTAAAATATTTATTTGATTTAAATAACTATTTACTTAATTGAAATAAATATTTATTTAAATCAAATACATATTCATTTAATTCAAATAAATATTTATTTGAATCTAGTAAACGGTGGCCGTCAAATAAATTATTTTTCTGGGTATGGTAGTCTTGTATTCCAGTAGGGTTTTATTTCAGTTCTGGTAGATTTGTTTTACTTTCTAGTAGAGATTTTGGTAGAGTTGTGAGAGGTAGAGATGTAAATGTGCCGTGAATATAGCTCAATTTCTTTTATGCTTCGCCAATAACTGTTAATTTCATTTCGGTTTAATGAAAGTACTAACATCTTTACCGAGACGGTTTGGGATTTTTATTCAAGCTGTATGCAATATTTACCCTTCCTTTTTTTTACTCCGTCTATCGGGGATAGTTTCGCATTGGGGGGAAAAAAACTGTAGAAAAAAAGCGCGAAAGCCGAGGAGTCACGTGTGAACGATGACTGAAGTGGGATGTTAAAGGGACGGGGAGAACCACCGGAACTGAGTGACGGGAGGCGATAAATCAAGACTGGATCCAGCCGTGCTGACGGTGAAGGTACGACGTGTTCGCGTCGTCGAAGAGAATTTGAGTGAGAGTTTGTGCTCGATAAAAAAGGGTATGTGCGACACTCTACAGAAGAACTTAAGGGGGCGATGATAAAAAAAAAGGAATCGGGTGTCGTGTACTCTTTTATCGGAACTCACGGTCCGACAAAGCCACCCGCTAGAAATTGTGTGTACGACATCGGAGATGAGAAGGTATTCGAAGTCAGACAAGACACTCGCATAGAGAACGAATTGACACAACGGCCGAGCAGAGGGATGGAAAAGCTGGTCGTGCAAGAAGAGAAATGGTTCAGAAGGGCAGCGGCGAATAAAAGTGCGTAACACTTTCTTCCGCTCGGGGCAAGAGGGACCATTTTGTACCGATTTTTTATTTCTTTTTCTGGGACATAAAAATAATAATCTTGTCCGAAAAGGAGGGGTCCGTTTTGCCCCGCTGTCGCCCCCTGGACGTAGAGGCCTCCTCGTGGCATTAGCATCGGAACGAGCCTCTCCAATCCCTCCGGCTTTGTCCCACATCTTCCGTACGTTCTCTCCTCGGAGAGAAACGGTCTCGCGCATAACCGGCCCTCGTAGAATTCAATTTGATAAATATCGATTGGCCGTTGTAGAGGCGACATCGGCCAGCCTTGAGATTCCATTTAATAATAATGCCGACCCCACTCCAACACAGATTTGTAGGAGCATTTCAGAATCACGAGAGAACTTTCTGTCGTCGAAATCGAAGGACGATAAGTATTAAAACAAAAAAAAACTGACTTTTAATCAATCACAGTTCACATCCAGATTTTTTTTTTTTTTGAAACGCCACCGTTTCTTAAGATTAAATCAAATATTGATTTGATTAAAATAAATATTTATTTAAATGAAGTAAATAGTTACTTAAATGAAATAAATATTTTACTTAATCTTAAAAAACGGTGGCTGTCAAATATATTTTTTTTCTGTGTGCAGATGTATTGATCGTTCCGTGGAAAACACTAGAAAATTTCAACATATCTGCAATGAAAAGCAACTATAATTGCATGAATAAAATATCGCTCAATGGCTGATCGGTTCGAAATCTTATCACGTCGTGCATTTTTTCGTTTTTTTTTTTTATGCTGACGAGGGAATTTTTGGACACTGCAAGGGATCGAAATTTGTATCGTCCTACAGACTGTATTAAGGAATAACTACAGCGAGAAGGGGACACGCGAAGGGACGGGAGCCTGTCGAGTTTTATTCGCCGGGTATTAGCATAATAATTGCTCCACGGCTCCGGCGGGAGTGTACCGGAATACTATTCGTTTCTGTCCCCCTATTTCTATGGATGTTCGTCCGAACCACCAGAAAACCTCCACTCTTTCTTTTTTCTCTTTTTTTTTTACTCTCGTCGTCCCTCGTTTCCTCTTCTTTCTCTATTACACGCATCCCTCGTAAAGTTCCCTTTCTGTTTCTACTTCAACTTCCGGGACTGAACGCACCCACTCTATCGATTCGTCACACGTTTAGTCCGTCGATCCGAAAAAGCCTAAAGTTTGAAGATCCAACTCCAGACTAACTTGCAGAGATTGTAGCAACGATTTCAGCAACGAATTTAGCAACGATTTTAGCAATGATTTTGGCAACGATTTTAGCAACGATTTCAGCAACGAATTTAGCAATGATTTTTACAACAATTTTTACAACGATTTTACAACGATTTTTACAACGATTTCAACAACCATTTTAACAACCATTTCAACAACGATTTCAACAACGATTTCAACAACGATTTCAACAACGATTTCAACAACGATTTCAACAACGATTTCAACAACGATTTTAGCAACGATTTTAGCAACGATTTTAGCAACGATTTTAGCAACGATTTTAGCAACGATTTTAGCAACGATTTTATCAACGATTTTAGCAACGATTTTAGCAACGATTTTATCAACGATTTTAGCAACGATTTTAGCAACGATTTTAGCAACGATTTTAGCAACGATTTTAGCAACGATTTTAGCAACGATTTTATGTTCTCAAACAGCCCCGACGTACACTTACAAATTTCCTGCCTACAGAACCATCAAAAAAAAAAAGAATTTAACAATCTCAAGCTTTCTCTTTGCCATAAAACTGTAAAATCTACGAGAAAAAAAGTGTACGGTGTAAAAATTGTTTGATTCGAAACAATCCATCGGAGTTTCCCCCGCCGATTTACTACCTGAGAGAAGTGCCTACTGCCAGTGCACAGTCGATACAATTTCCAGACGATACGGACAAGTTTAGAAATTTCTTCGGAGTCGGCGGAGAGATCCGCGAGAAATCCGAAGGTTATGCGAGTGGGAAAGGTGCCTGAAGCTGGAGAAGTTCGCCGGAAAGACGGGAGCCGAGAGGAGGGAGAGATTCTCCGGGAATCTTCCTCTTCCTCGTGTTCCTCTCGCCGGTAGTGTACAGAGCTCTATCGCGCGACTTTCTCTCTCCGGAGTCGAGTCGAGGGAAGAAAAATGATCCATTAATCTGAAACCCAAAGTCTGGCGGCGCCGGGCGTCACGCTGGCGGCAACCCCTCGCGAGACCTCTCGCTCCCGGTCTCTCCTCCCGTTCGCGCACCCTGCTCACCCGCGTGCTCCGAGGCTAACGCACCTAACCCGAGTGTGGCGCACACACCCGAGACCCTCAAGCGCAGAACCACCCTAACGCGCTTTGCCGGACGGCCGGCGGATTCTTACTTCTCGTTCTTCCATATCTTCCGACATGCCGCGGACGCACGGAGAAAAAAAAATTGTTGGGATTTTGTTACCATAACTGATTTACCGGGTTAACGTAGGGACAACAAAATATTTTGTTGTGGCAGCAAATGTTTTGTTGTGGCGACAAATATTTTGCCGTAGCAGCCAAATATTTTTGCTGCCACAACAATAAATTGTTAACGATCTAAATATTGTTAGAGAAACAGAACTATTTTTCTCCGCACTGGAAAAAAAATTGCTAGCGGGCTGGCAGAGAAAAAAATTGTTATTCCGATTCTACTTTAAATTCTTACAATTCCATACGATATTGAAGCAACGACGGCAAGACTGTCAAGGTGACGTGTTATCGTTTCAATCCCGGATGGAATTGTTAGAATTAAAAGTAGAATTGAAATAATAACTTTTTTTTCTTTGGCAGCGCGCAATCAAATTTTACTTGAGTCAATGATATTTTTTTTCAGTGCGTGCAAGAGCGTGGAGAATCCTCGATCCTCCTCAGAGCTGGGCGCGGAATCGGAGGGATGACGTGTCTGAGGCCGCGGCGATGGGAGAGAACCGGGAACCAGTCGCAAACCGATAGGAAACCAAAACTGTGGCGACGCAGCTACGGACGGATCGAATTTCGTTTTAGTCACATCGTTGAAGAAGACACATTTGTCGACTAGTTTTTTGTATATTCTCTTTCGCGTTTATTTCATAAATTTAATTAAGAAATACGGTTCGGAGAAAGTTTGTTGGCAACAAATACTTGTTCGCCCGAGTGGTCCGACCCACCCCGAGTGTGGCACGCACACCCTCAAGACGCTCAAGCCTTGAACCAGCCTGACGCACTTTGCTGAACGGCCGGCGGATTCTTACACTGAAAGAAGGATCGCGGGAAAAGTACCAAGTCATGTGGTAAATTTCAACCTGGCGGGAAGATACACCAGCGTCAATACTAGCGATATGTGAAATTTTCAGAGGTGGCATAGCATTTTCTACCAAAAGCATATGGTCATTTTTTATCCAGAATACGGGCCGGCAAAATGTTGCGTATCTGGCTAAGAATTCCGTCGATAAAAACTGGGAATTCCGTCGATAAAAACTGATAATTCCGTTGACAAAAACTGAAAATTCCGTGAATAAAAACTGAGACTTTTGTAGCCAAAAAACTGAATTTAGTCAATACCATTTTTTTATGTATGTGTGCATAAAAAAATGATCGACATAATATTCCGGTATAACCTACAGACCTAAAACAAACTGTTCGCGATCGCGACGCCACCGATTACTATATTTTCTAGTAAGAAGAACTTATATTCTAGCAAAAATTACGGGATATTCTGCGACATCGAAAATAACCATATTTTTTATCAAAATGCGTTAAGTTTAATACGAACGTATGCCAGAATGTCGCTGTAGTTCACATATACCTAAAACTTCTGACGGTTTTTACCACATTTACGGCAATTTCCACCAGATCCTCCTCTCAGTGTACTCCTCGTTCTCCCGCGGTATCTTCCGGAATACCGTGGAGGAGAACGAGGAGAGAACCCGTACCAAACCGGTGACGGCGCAACTACGGACAAATCGAAATTCGTTTTACTCACACAGCAAAGATAAATTTCCCGAACCTTTTTTTTTATTAAACTCACTTTCCCGTTACTTTAACAAATTTTATTTCTGAAAAAATATGGTCTAGATAAACTTTGCGAGCAAATAATGTTCGTTCCGCACAAACCTTTTTTTCTCACCGTGTATCGAAACATAGTACGCGCAAAGTATCCGATCGTCGAGATAATGAAAATTTAAGGATAAATTATTTTTTGTTATTATCGAGGGATTTCTTTTTTTAATATAAAAAAAATAACAATAATAAAGAAAAAATAATGTAATTTCCGTCTGGCGCTGTCGGCCGTGGAGCAGCCACTTTGTAGGGAATCGCGGCAAAGGGCCACTGTACTGCGAGGTACTTTGTCGGTTTCTTTATCGCGCTGAATGTTCGACTTCGCTCCAACCTACGCGAACCTCTCTCAGCCGCTGTGAACACTTTGGGTTTTTTTTTTCTTCCTCTGTGTGTACACCGTGGCTCGGCGAGGAAGCCAAGAGCTATTCGTCGGCGTGGCCGTAAACGCCCCGGGGCCTCGTAATTTAAAATAAAGGAAGCACGAAGAGCGCTCATCTTAAAGCGCGTCTGGTTGCTCTCGGCGAGTAAGCGCGAGGGTGTATTACATCGAGCTGATCCGAAGTGAGTGTAAGCGAGAGAGAACCGAAGGCGAGCAAAATGTTAAAGGAATTTCGAGCGAGTCCCGGGATATAAAACCTTAGGGGGAAAAATCGCTGGCGGTAAAAAGTCGGGCTGACGAGAGAGGAACGGTTCAAAATGAGATATGTACACGGAAGAGAAAAGAATTGCTTCTTTGACTACTAGCGACACAGGCCATTATCTCGAGAGAAAGAGCTAGGGCCTTCATAAACTATTCGTGAACGGGTTAACTCACCGTCTCTTCGCTCTCCAGCATGATTTTCACGATATCCAACCGAGCTATATGACATGTATAGAAAAAAAAGGTGGGGGGGTAAAATGGGCCATTTTTACTAATTTCTTTTTTCTGCCGGACCTAAAAAAGAAAGTGCGGGGGGAAGGGGGGGGGGGGGGGGGGGGGGGGTGGTGGGTTGGGGGGGGGGGGGGGGGGGGGGGGGGGGGGGGAATGGGCCATCTTTACTAATTTCTTGTTTCTGCCGGATCTAAAAAAGAAAGTTTTGGTTCCAATGTAGGACCATTTTACCCTAGATTCCATTATGCCCCGCTCTTCCTCCGCACAAAATGGCGGGGCGAGAGAATGAAACGAAAAACTGCGTGGTGCATAACGCGCGACGTCACACGGTAACCCACTGAGAGCGAGATAAAAAGAGGAAGGGTCCGAGAAGTTACAAGAATTCACAAAGTACGATAAATATTGGGTGGGAAAAATAATATCGATAAATATACATTCGTCCGAAAAGTTGCTCCCCGGCGCTAGCCGGACGACGGAGAGGAGAAGGTAAGGGGGGGGGGGGTAGAGAGGAGAGATATTCGAAGTTCTGCGTCGCGAAAAGTTTTCTCAGCCGGGAAGGAAGCGAAGTAGAATGTGGAATAAGAAAGTGGAAGATGAGAGCCGCGGACGCTTCGGCGGGTCTAGACTTCGATGAGGAATGAGATAGGGAAGTAGGAAGACTTGTATCGAGAGGAAAGAAAATGGAAAAGGGCAGAGGTAAGTTACCAGGGGGGGGGGGGAGAGAGGGAGAGAGCGGAACCGAGCTGTGTATCGAATAAAGGAAGAATAACGCATTCGCGGTCGGTGTACACCATCGCCGGGCGTTCGTCGGTGGCTCGGATGGGAAGAAAACTGGGTCATCGGAGTAGATACACGTCCCCGTGCAACACGAGGGAAAGAGAGCGGGAGGGAGAGAGAGTGTGAGGGAGCTACGAGTGCGAGATTAGACTTCGTTTCGTGACGCAGCGGAGAGAACTGCCAGAGCGGGAAAGGACTGACACGACGAGAGCCCGTTGCGCTCGTGATATTCCAGTTACTTTCGAATATACCACGGGGCTATAACTCAAACGACTTTCCTTATTTTCGAAAATAACGTCGATGCGACGCATTAGAAAAAAAAAAAAAAAAAAAAAAAAAAAGCAAAAAC
>JAPYZC010001848.1:0-23291 GCA_030522665.1 Ichneumoninae sp. A BG-2022a | reverse complement strand
AAGGAAATGTCGATGTACAGTTTTTAATCGGAGGGTTGGGCGAGTCTAAGATATTTGCGGTCTACACTTGAACGAAGTTGTGAACTTATGTAACATTTTTTGCGGTGCACGATTTATTTCCGTGAGAATGAACGAGTGTACGTTTGAAGGCTCGTCCGGTGAGATCGCGAGGGTGTCAAGTATGATCCAGTTAGAGGCGGTGACCCTTGGCCACGTAACCCCGTAACCACTATTGGCATAATAGCCGTGGTAAGTAGTGGCTTGGCCCACGCCCGACCGGCAGGTAGCGTGTACGGTCGGCCGGGAAGAGGGAGAAGGAAATGAGATAAAATAAAGCGAGTAAGGTAGAGAACGACGGTATAATACGATCCGCAGTTGCGACCACGCAGTGGGGCTTCGATTCTCCCGAGGGGTGCAAAAGGCATCCGCGACCTCCTCCCCGACTCTCCCCCTTGCCTCCCTTCTTTCCGCCAAGCCCCGGTCATTCCGCGAGACTTTGTGCGGCTTCGACTCTCGACTCAATCTGCTACTACTTAGCCTTATTTTACCCAGCCGTGAATACCTCGATATCGTTTTTTTCGCCTCCCTTTTGCTTTCTCTCTCGCCTGTTATGCCTCGAACCGCGGAAGGTCTAGTGCGAACTCGGAGGAAGAACGAGCGCATATCTTGACGACGATCGTCGCCAAAGCGGTCGGAGTCCTCGGCCTTCGAAATGTATCGAGCACCGATCGACTCGCAGAACTACCGCGGACTTCCTTCCTCCCCTCCGCCACTTGCACTAAATTTTCTTTTACGATCCGAAGCCGACCCGAAGTGACATCATCGACACCCATAAAAAAACCCTGGGAGGCCTCGAGTTCGGCCTCGGACTTTGTCTCTTTCAGATGATTGTTGTCTTATTTCTTTCGAAAAGCTCTTTGTAATTTATAAAAAGATTATTCGATTGATTGAACTATAGGTCAGTTCAATTGGATGTTTCTTAATTTATTGCTAATGACTAATTCATTCGTTCTTATTCTAATCATTAATTCCAGGAATTTTTTTTTTACCATTCGCGATGCGAACGTTTTTTTGCATTCAAGAAATATATGTTCGGTTGATCGATCTATCAGTCCGTCTATCGGTCAGTTCTTAATTTAGCATCACGATCGATTTCGGTCAATCGATCGAATATTATTTCGCCGGCCGTAGGCTTTGATTTAGTTGACCCAAACGATTGTTCGAATCTTTTTTTCCGTTAATTCATTCTAGAAATAATTTTTAGTTTTTTTTTTTTTTTAGTCGCTATCCAAGAAATATTTTTGCAGTAAAAAAAGAATATTAGGTTGATCGAACTATCAGTCGGTTCAATTGAATGTTTCTTAATTTAGCATGAGGATCGGTTTACTCAATCGATCGGATATTATCTCGCTCGCCGTAAGATTTGATTTAGGTGACCCAAACGATTGTTCAAATCTTTTTTTCCGTTAATTCATTCTAGAAATAATTTTTAGATTTTTTTTTTGGTCGCGATCCAAGAAATCTTTTTGCAACAAAAAAAGAATATTCGGTTGATCGAACTATCACTCGGTTCAATTGAATGTTTCTTGATTCACCATCAGGATCGGTTTACTCAATCGATCGGATATTATTTCGCCGGCCGTAAGCGTAGATTTTCTTGACTGAAACGATTTTTTTTGAAAATCCTAATAATTAATTCTAGGAATAGTATTTTTTTGAGACACGATGCTGGGACTACGTTTGAAGATTTCGATTTCTCGCTGCGGCTACAGTGCGAAGAAAAACAAGCGAGAGTCTCCCTCGTCGCAATCTTGATGCTCCTACCAGCGGGCTATCTTTATGGCGGTGGACCATCGCTTATACATGCTGTATACATATACACACGCGAATATATACTAAAGCGGCTCGGCGGACAGCGAGATAGCTTGACCCTGCATGAAAACATTTCGTTATTGAATCCTATCGATATGCCTCCCGTAGAAGTATCCACGATACCGAACCAAAACAGTCTCATCCAAGTAATCTCTCTTATTCCCTTCGATCCACCTCGAGCCATCTTCGTAAACTAAAAAAATGAAGAAAAGAAAACAGCCAAAAAAGTCTCTTCCTAAGTTTTCATTTCGCGAACGACTTTGACTGGGAATTGGTCCGTGATTTTTAAACTGTAGTATAGCCGATAGTTCCCTCAGCGAGACAATTTTCGGTCCGCCAAAAAAAAAAAAAAAATCTTGTCCGCTGACTTACCCTGTTTCCGATAAAGTAAGTTGCAGAATTAAAAAAAAGTTCCTCGGTTCCTGGGAAACCTCGGTGAGTTAATCGCACGCGGTAAAAAAATGTTCTTACATCTAAAATTTCCCGTGATCAGAAATTTACATTGATAAAATTTATTTAACAATTCTTTTTTTTAAACGAATCACATTTTTTACAAAAAAAAAATATATTATAAAATCAAAGTTTGAGAAGATGAAATGTTTGTTAAGTGTAAATTGTCTCATCCTAATAAAATGAAGAAACAAAAACAGCCAAAAAAGTTTCTTCCTAAGTTTTCATTTCGCGAACGACTTTGACTGGGAAATGGTCAGTGATCAACTTTAAAACGGTAGTATAGCCGACAGTTCCTTCAGCGAGACAATTTTCGACAAAAATCTTGCTCGTTGACTTAATCCGTCTCCGATAAAGCCAGCTTCAGAATACGTAAAAAAGGTCCTCGGTTCCTGGGAAATCTCGGTGAGTTACCGCACGTGTTAAAAAAATTTTCTTACATTTAAAATTTCCTTTGCTCGGAAATTTACATTGATTAAATTCATTTTACAATACTTTTTTTGTCAAC
This sequence comes from Ichneumoninae sp. A BG-2022a, assembly GCA_030522665.1. Classification (NCBI taxonomy): domain Eukaryota; kingdom Metazoa; phylum Arthropoda; class Insecta; order Hymenoptera; family Ichneumonidae; species Ichneumoninae sp. A BG-2022a. The sequence continues at coordinate 20,461 of JAPYZC010001848.1, read as the reverse complement.
GAATCACATTTTTTACAAAAAAAAAAAAAATCTATGTTTGGGAAGATGAAATGTTAGTTAAGTATACATTGTCTCGTCCAAGTTCTCTCCCTTATTCCCTTCGATCCACCTCGAGCCATCTCGGTAACCTTAAGAAAGAAGAAAAAAAACCAGCCAAAAAGTCTCTTCCTAGGTCTGCGTTTCGCGATCGACTGTGACTGGGAATTGGTCAGTGATCAACCCTAAAACTGTAGCACATCGGATGTTCCCTCGGCGAGACAATTTTCGGTCCGCCTAGGGGACTTCCGCGAAGCGCGGCGCTATCGACAAAAATCTTGTCCGCTGACTTGCCTGTCTCCGATAAAGCCAGCTTCAGAATTCGAAAAAAAAAAAAGAAGTTCCTCGGTACAGTAGCGCAGCGGCATCGACCCGCAGCCTCGATGGCGCAATAATAATAAAAAGATAAAGCGTCCGGGTGGTTAGAGAATGCAGGACATTCAGCCCTTCGACGGACTCGGCCGTTACCGATTGTCCGGAGACGGAGTAGAAAAGCCCTCGGGTGCGTCGGACCTCGTGAGCGACCCACGAGTCGAACACATTGAAACGTCAACGGCACACAGAACTCTTAACTGCCGAGGGAGATGGATACGCGGGTGGACCGAAAGTGGGAAAACGGACGAAAAGCTTGTGACGTTATTCGCACGCACACTCGGAAGGTTGCACGAAGCGCATATAAGGGTGCGAGTCCCGAGGACGCTGTGTCGACCGCTGAGAACCGGATGGCCTTGTCCTGCGCCATTTGGCATGCAAAGCGAGCCGACTTATGTCCTTTTGCTCCTCACCGATCGTCACACACATGATCGAGAAGCTACTGCGAGCTGCGCTAATAATGGGCTCATGAGTCGAACACATCGACACGTCAGCGACACACAGAAATGGCAACGGAAGAGGGAGGTAGATACGCGCGTGGCCCGATACACTGAGATAAGGATCTGGTACCGATCATCTCAGAGAAATTACCATAGCGCATAGTAGGGAAGTAGGGCGCCACCTATGGCGGAAAGTCTCAGATTTTCCAAGAATTTTTTCCTTAATTTTGCTTCCTCATAGAGGAAGGTTTGTGATGGTGAAAAAAAAACAAATTCGAGATTTTAATGAAAACGTGTTCAGAATGTTCCAAAACATCGAAAAATCACATTTAGAAAAATGTCCGGATGTATATGTGTGCGTGCGTGCTGCGTGCGTGTGTGTGTGTGAACCAGACGCGAAAAATTCAAATGGCTATATCTCGGGAACGCCTCCACCGATCAGGCTGAAATTTTGCACACAGCTTGTGTAGTTAATAGTCAATGTTTCTGCCAAATTTCATGCAAAAATGTTCAGTTGTTTTTTTGTACACCATTTTTTATTTCTTCGAAAATGTCTGTACTCACTGTAGCGCTCGCAATTTTTTAGCTGTCGGGCTAAAAATGCGTACACAGATAGAATATCATCACCCGGTGATCCCATTAAAATTTCATGAAAATCGGTCGAACCGTTTTAATTTTATGTCATTTTCAATTTTTTTTTTACCTTAATCTCTACGGAAATTCTTATAAATCCAGTACTACCTTCCATAGTTGGCGCCCTAGTTTCCTACTACTATGTGCCATGGTACACGGAGAAAAATTGTTTAGCTGCTCTAACAAAATGAGTTTGGCTGACAATGATCTCGTTCCTGCAGCAACACGATTAGTAAAAGCAGCAAAAAAATTACTACGGAGAAGCTATTAGTTTTGCCATCACGACAAACTTTTCTTGTTACTGCGACGATTTAGTTTGCTATGAGAACAAACGACGCCTGCTGTAATTTGACGGCTGAGTAGGGACTGGTAGTAAGATCCCGAGTGGAAATTTTCAAGGCTTTATCAGGGCCCTATCAGGGCCTGATGTAACGCTCGAAAATGTTTTCTTGGGATAGCTATAGATACATACATATATTCATTTGGACATGAACTCACTGCGTTTGTATTTTATCATTTTATTATATTGAAAATAACGTCTGTATTTACAATTGCGAATTCTCGAAATTTGGTGTATATGGATACGGAACCATTCTCAGCCCCGGACATGCGTGAAAAGTCGTAGTAAGGTAAACGTACCAATGACCGGACACGTCCCAGTGGCTGGACAAAGCCTGCTGGCAAGCGAGATAGAAATACGATTATTCATGCATGTCCAGGGACTGCTCCCTTAAGTGTCCGGGCATTGGTACGTCTACCTTACCGTCTCTCTTGCAGGTACGCTTTGTCCGATCATTGGGCCATGTACCTTAACTTCTTCACACCCATACTAGGACAGATCAGTTTCACGAAGCGCACAAGCTTGAAAGTGTCGAGGCCGCTATATCAGCCGCGAAGAACCTGATGGCCTTATCTTGCGCCATTTACCATGCAAAACGACCTGCGCCCTTCTGCTCCTCACCGGTCGACATAGACAGACACCCACCCACGATCGAGCCGCTACTGCGAGCTGCGCTAATAATGGGCTCACGAGCCATGAGTCGAAGACATCGCAACGTCAACGACACACGGAACTGGCACCGCGCGTGGCCCGATAGTGGGAAACGGCCGAAAAGCTTCTAACGTTTCTCGCAAGCATACTCAGAACATTGCACGAAGCGCATAAGGGTGCGAGTGCCGAGGACGCTATATCGGCCGCGAAGAACCGGATGGCCTTATCCTGCGTCATCTGCCATGCAAAACGACCCGCCCTGCGCCCTTCTGCTCCTCACCGGTCGAAATAGAAAAACACACACACACATACACGCACATACGACCACACGGCTACTGCGGGCTGCGCTAATAATGGGCGGGAAGGCTAGTAAGCCAGTTGACCGTGACTAGATAAAAAATACTGCCCCGACGCGGAGAGAAAGAAAGCGGGGTGTCCAGAAGCATTGTGGGGGCTGCGTGGATCTGGACCGGCTCCACAAACTACCGTCCACCCCAGGCGGCGTTGTCATGCTAATCGTATACGAGCCTACACCCGCCGCATTGCCGATCTCCGGGCAGTCTGGTTATGTCGGACCTTACGGCCCCGCTTACAGTCCCGCTCCGGTGCTTCTTACTGTCCGGGGGTTGTGGGGCGTGCAGACCGGTGGCGGAGGAAGGGGAGAACTGCTTCGATGCAGAGCGAAAGGATGGAGATCGGGGGCTGAAAGGGATACCAGTTAGGGTCGTAGAACCGGTAGGAAAAAAAAGATCTTCGGAAGAGGAAGGAGACAAGATGAAGAAGGTTGCTTTTGCAAATCCGATTTTATGGGGGTGGGCGGGAAACGGGCACCAGCTCGTAGGACAGTTTACTGTGAGACCTTTGCGCAAGCTGGTCATCGGAGAGGATGAACACTTGCCAGTCATACTAATTGCCAATTGCTGGTTATGCCGGACGGCATTGCTTACAGTCCCGCACACTGAGAAAAAAAATTGGTTGGCTTAACCAAAAGACGCGGTGACATACGTTCAAAGCTGTTCTTCGTTTCGTGCAAGTAAAGTTTGTCGATTGAAACAAACATTTTTTTTACCAACCAAATACACCTTTGAACGTATGTCACCGCGCATTTGCTTAATCCAACAATTTTTTTTCCTCAGTGCAAAGGCGCCTCTTACTATCCGGGCGTTCAAAGACGTGCATATCGCTGGCGGATGACGAAGGAAAGAACTGCTTCGATACCAAACCGAAAGGATGCACTGGAAAAAAAAAATTGCTTGCGGGCTGCCAAAGAAAAAAATTGTTATTCCGATTCTACTTTCAATTCTTATAATTCTGTATGATATTGAAACAACGACGGCGAGACTGTCAAGGTGATGTGTTATCGTTTCAATCCCGTATGGAATTGTTAGAATTAAAAGTAGAATTAAAATAATAATTCATTTCTTTGGCAGCCCGCAATCAAATTTTACTTGAGTCGATGATATTTTCTTGTCAGTGTGGAGAACGAGATCGAGGGGGTGAAAGAGATACCAGTTAGGGTCGTAGAACCGGGAGGAAAAAAAGTTCTTCGGAAGAGGAAGAAGCTTGCATTTACAAATCCGATTTTATGGGGGGAGCGAGGGAAGCGGCGATCAGCTCGCAGGACAGTTTACTGTGAGATCTTTGTGCAAGCTGGTCATCGGAGAGGGTGAACTCTTTCCAGCCACCGACCGCGCGGGACACCGGAGCTCTTCGGCTCTGCGTAGTCCCGCAGATCCCCGGGGCCTCCTGTCGACAATGTCACCCAGGAGCCTTTCCTCAACATTTTTAGTAAGCTCAGCGTGTAGCTTTCCTCGCACCCTTCCTCGACTCCCCCCCCCCCCCCCCCCCCCCCCCCCCCCCCCCCCCCCCCCCCCCCCCCCCCCCCTCCCCCCCCCCCCCCCCCCCGCCTCTCATATATCGTCCGTCCCGCAGCTCGCCGCCGATCGGAACAGCGAAAAAATTTCCATTCCACCGGGAATTGTAAAATCACGCGGGAATCGCTGTTACCGAAATCTCCGAGGGAACACCCGCGATTACTTTAAGGTAGTCCTTGCGAAAATAGTGTTCGCTTTGGGTAAGTTCGGATGCATACACTTGTGGATGGTATGGAAATCCGAAAAAAATCAAGCATGTTAAAGGCGCTGAAAAGATTAATTTTGCAGAATAATAACTTCAAAATGTTATTAACAAATTGATGAAAAATAAAATTGTTCAACAAATCTCCCGTAAACCTGACTCTTTCTTTTTACGAAAATGATTCGTTCACTGTCCTGAATACGTATGAATCTTTTCAGATTTTTAAATTCTCTTTAATTTTTTTTTAATATGGGGAAAATGTGTAGAAAGTCACAAAATTCACAGTGAATTAAAAAATCTGAAAAAATTTATTCGTATTCAGAATTATTCAGATTTTCATTAAAAAAAAGTTAAAGGAAGGTGTACGCTTCGTATCGAAAAAGTTTCCCGTGTTTATCTTCCTTTCTTTATTTATACTTATATATCATATTATAGATTATTTCTCTAATCTGTCTTTATATTTATATAAACATTTATATAAAAAAAAGTTTTTTGCAATTAAAAAGAATAATTTTTCGTTGATCGAATTACCTGTCAGCTCAATTGAATGTTTCTTCATTTACCATCGCTATCGTCTTCGTTCAATCAACCGGATATTGATTTACTTGACGCAAACGATTTTTTTGTTTTTGTTTTGTAACAATTCATTGTAGGAATAATTTTCTCGGCTAAAAATAGTTTAAAAAAATGCTGATTGCACCGGGAATTATGAAATCACGCGGCAGTCGCTGTTACCCGAGTCTCCCAAAGAACACCCTCAATTACTTAGAGAACCAAAAAAATAAGGTGTGCATTTCGTATCGCGGATTTCGGACGTGATTTTTTTTTCTTCCTTTGCGCGTTTTGCGAGAATTTATATCACGGTACGGGAAGAGCTGAATTACGATCCGGTATCGGGGTCGACGAACGATGGACGACCGGCCGAGGGTTGACCATCGGACCGCTCGCCGGGCTATATAATAAAATAAACTGTCAGCGGCAGCTCGGCATAAAAATGCTAAAACGCAGCCCTCCTTGCTGGTCCATATTGCGCTGTTCCGAACGATCTATGTACCCACGGTACTGGAATAGACTTTTTTTTATATATAATTTTCGATTTTTTTTTTAATAATTTTTTTTAACGCTCCTTTCGTTTTTCGAGCTATACCGGAAGAGCGCCCCGAGCAGCGGTGCAGAGTACATCGCGCGGGTCGAAATAACTTACGCGCCAGTGTGCCCCGCGATGGACCGGGCATCGGCCATCAGTGAGATTCCTATCTGTCGCGGTCTCTCGCTCGCTGGTAAATCATTGCCGAGACATTTAACCGTTATATGCGCGAGAGAGAACCATTGACCGACTGGAACCAACCCCCTTCCACCCCCCTTATCTCGATCGCGGCCCACCGGACCGACTTTCGGAGCAGCGCCGAGGCCCCTGCGTTCGCTGAGAAAAGAATCGTATTTCTCACTATATTCAATTGTTCCCAGGGGGAACGTCTACATAGATAGTTTCTGGTAGTGCATATTCTATTGGTCAAATCATAATTGTGGTTGCAACGATGATTTTTTGTCATACTCGTAACTACAAAATATAGGGTACAAGTGGGGAATATGGCCCGGTCTATGTATCGTTGATTTACGTGTTAATCGAGGTGGGCCATATTCACCACTTTTACCATAGACGTTCCGCATGGGATATTTTTTTTATGGTGAAAAGTCAGTATTGTTTTCCTTTGAGAAAAATTATATACGAGCCTGAGGCATACGTACCAATGTTCGGATGGTTAAGGAGTTCACAGGATTTTACAGTACACACAAAACAATTCAAGGCGATTGCGCCAATGATCCCATAGTTACGAAAAAATGGTACACTGTAAAAAAATTTTGTTCGACAATTAATGAACAGTATTGGAAGATTTTTTACACAAACCGTTTCTGAAATTTCAAACACATATGCGTTGCAATTTTACAGTAAAATTTATATTTTTAATGAACATTTCTGTAAATTGGAATAAAAAAATTTGTAATTTTAATGTCTGGTATTTTTATTTTACAAGCAAAGTACATTAATGTTTAATTAATATGAGTAATGGTAGCAAATTTTAATTTCCAGTACATTAAATTTACAGTGATATTAACGCGAAACAATAACCGAACATAAGCTGCGTAGAAAACTGGCTGACCTAACTTCTTCGAACTCTCCGATTATTGGGTCGCATATTGGGTAATAAATTAAATCTGCATAGGAGTCTCCGGCGACCGGGGCGTCTCCCAGTATTGGTGCGGTCACTTACATCCGGTTTTTTAATCTTCCGAGCTACAAATTCTCACGTCCGTTCCTTGAGGCAAAATTAAAGAAAAAATGTTAATCATCAGGTACGCTTAATCATAAATTTATCTGTAATTAATTTTATACGTATTGGGCAATAAATTAATTCTGCATGGGAGTCTCCGGCGACCGGGACGTCTCCGACTATTGATACGGTCACTCACGTTCGGTTTTCATCTTCCTATCTACAAATTCTCACGTCCGATCCTCGAGGCTAAATTTTAAATTTTTTAAAATCCTCAGCATCACTTAATTATAAATTTATCTGTTATAAATTTTTTATCGTCAATCCGGCGAATTCCGCGGCTTCGCCGTCGTTCGACGAAACGAGCGGGAGGCGCGAGAACGGCTGAAAGGGGTACGCCGGTCCGGAGCACCGCGGAGGACCGCGATAACAATAATAATGATAACACGCCACCCCCGCCCCGGTCGCGGGGGGGAGGGGGTGGTTGTATCACGGGTAGGCGGAGCCAGAGTGGCGCCTCGTCGAGAGCCGTACCGAGGCCGAGCCAACTAACCGGATAGGTATGGTCCGTATGCTTGTGTGCAGGGCACGGAAGGTACGGAGAGGTAGAGGATGCGCGGGGTTGAATCGCGAAGAGCGGCGGCGCGAGAACTCGGGCTGCTAAGCTCACCGCGACCCTGGACACCGTTAAACCACCCCCACGGCTCGCTATTCGGGGCCTCGCCGCGGGGCTCGACTTTTTTTTTGTCGTTCGCAACAGAGCGTTGAGATTCCGTCGGTTCAACGAACAAAAAATAAATCGTAAGTATGCCTCGGGCGAAAAAAAAAGTCGGCAAATGGGGACAAAAATGTGAATATCGAGGGAATTGGATGGGAACAAATGTGGTGAATGTTGCTCGTCCCGATTAAGGCGTAGATCAATTATGTATGGACCGGGCCATATTGACCACTTACACAATATATCCCTATATGAAATATATAAATTATATATAACCTATACTATATATAGGTATATCAGTTATATATTTTGCATTGAGATCTATATCAGTTTTTTTTTTTTTTATTTTAATAATTCATAGCTACGAATTTACTTTGTCGGAGTCGAGAATCATTTTTGAGAGAATTGATTTTTGAAGAGCACTGAAAGTGATGAAGATCCAGGTAAGATTTGTCTTCTGGAAACTGCAATTGCGGCAATTTTCTTGCCATTCTACGTTAAATCGCGTCGGACCTTCCTAGGGTCAAATTTTAAGTAGTTAGTTTGAACTTGAGATCGAACTTAAGATCGAAGCTTGGCCCGAACTTCGTTGCGTGCCTAAGGTCTACATTAAGTACGAACTTAAGATCTATATTAAGTACGAACTTAAGATCTATATTCAGTACGAACTTAAGATCTATATTAAGTACGAACTTAAGATCTATATTCAGTACGAACTTAAGATCTATATTAAGTGCGAAGTTAAGATCTATGTTAAGTTCGAGGTTAATTTCGTGCTTGAGTTTGCATTCAAATTCAATTGCAGTTAGAGTTCGAAATTGACTTCGAACGTTAATGCTTTTTCGACATAGAATCTAACGCTGAATCCCGAATGCGGTTACCTTCGATGACACTATAACATCATGAATAAGTGATCTGACAAAAGGATTTCTTAAATTCGTTTCTATGAAATGATTGCTGATTGTTCTACTCAATAACACGATGAAATGATTGTGAAAATGGTTGGAAAACTAAACGTGGAGGGCATTAAGATTTTTTTTTACATATCTTCTTATCGCTTCTTAACAGTTTGAACTAAAGATCGATCTCAAGTTCGAACTTACGATCGAATTCGAGTTCAGACTTAAGTTCGAATTTCCGTTTAAACTTTCAAACCGTTCAAACTGACGTTCGACCTTAAGTTCGAATTTAAGATAGATTCGGGTCGAACTTTGATCTCAAGTTTCATCTCCGGAACGGTCTTACGTTCAATCTAACGTTTAAAAATTCGACCCTTGGACCGTAAAGATTTGTTCGAACGGTATATCGAGATATCGAAGTTATATTTTAACGGGGACTTGAAAGGCAACGGAAAAAAGCACGCGTAGCTGTCGCGCATTGCATGGGTAGGCAGGGCAGGGCCACGGACAGAACAGAACACAGCGGAAGAGAGAAGACGACTAACGAGATCATCGCGGTAGATCGCACGCGCCTTCGCGCAGGGGGCTAAACCGTTAACGATATCACTCGTCAATCACGCTGATGACTGGTGACTGATGGCAACTGCGATGCGAGACGCGAGAGAGAGAGTGATGTACAGGGTACAGAAACGCGATTCGAGAGGAAAACGAAGCGGAAGGAGTTACGTGGCGTAATACCGCGAAACCCGATCAAATCGGTTCTTTAACGCGGTAACCGAGGGTTCGAAGAGACGCGGAACGGTGACGCGCATCGGAACGAGGGAGAAAAGCCGAAACGACGCTTGCATGAACGGCCGCGAATTAAATCGCCCGATACTGCTGCTGCTGCTCTGATTCCAGCGCGAACGCCCAAAGTGTAATTCACTGCTTGTCGACACCGACGCTCGAGAAACGAACTCGCACATTTTTATTGTCATTTTTTTGCAATCATTTAAGTTTTTTTTTTACCGAAGCAGTCTCTCATAGGATAGTGCACAATTTGAGACTATTTATTTATTTTTTTGTGGGTATCTGATAAAGACACTTTTGCACTGATAAAAATAGTACATCGTGCTATATTAGAAAAAATTTAAAATATAAGATTTAAAAAATCGTATTTCTATATGTGTACGTTTTTTTAAAATTAAGTCTGCCATCATTTAATAAATTTTTCTATCCAGCAAAGTGTAATTCACTGCTTTTCGACACCGATGGTCGAAAAACGAAATCAATAATTTTTTTTATTATTTGTTATTTGCAATCATTTAAGTTTTTTTTTAAAGAAGCAGTCTCTCATTGGATAGTGCACAATTTGAGACTATTTATTTATTTTTTTGTGGGAGTCTGATAAAGACACTTTTGCACTGATAAAAATTGTACATCGTGCTGTATAAGTAAAAATAGTAGGAAAAAATTTTAAATATCAGATTTATAAAATCGTATTTCTATAGATGTATTAAAAAAATTAAATCTGCCATAATCCTATGAATTTTTTTATCCAACAAAATGTAATTCCCTACTTTTTGACACCGACGGTCGAAAAACGAACTCGCTCATTTTTTAATAATTTGTTATTTGCAATAATTAAAGATTTTTTTTTTACGCACAATTTATTTACCGCACAATTTAAGTCTATTTTTCTTCCCAGTCGCTGATAAAGCCAGTTTTACGCTGATAAAAATAGTACATCGTACTAAATAAGTAAAAAATAGTCAGCAGCTAGGAATTAAAAATATTAGATTTATAAAATCGTATCTCTATAGATATACGATTTTTTAAATTAAAAATCTGCCATAATCTAATGAATTTTTCTATCCAACAAAGTGCAATCCACTACCATTCAACACCGACGGTCAACAAACGCTCTCGCCAATTTTTATCATCATTCCTTTGCAACATTTTATTTATTTATTTATGTTTGCATCTTAGATAAAGAAACTTCCACCCCGCTAAAAACACCGCATCCTAAAATCAAAGTAAAAACAGTAAATACAAAAAAATTCAAAAAAATATTACCTTGAAAAAATCTGATCCCTTTCGGTCTACGATCAAGATTAATATTAACTCTACCGTAATCGAGTGAATCTTTACGTCCCAAAAATTGTCGAAATATGTAAAAATCCATTCGTATGCTGTAGTGAATATCGTCAAAGGGATAGGAAACTGCTCGAACCCCGCAAGCCTCGAGTCTCGTTTGTCGAAACTCCAGGGTGCTTCACCCCCCCCCCCCCAATTTAATCTATGTCTATCTCTCCCATACTTTCCTTCCTCTCTTAAATCTCGTATAGTCTAGCTCACAGTGTGCTCGGGCTTCGTTCCACTTAAACCGGGGAAAAACCGCAAGAGCGTATAGTGTGGCAACCCGAAGCTGTTTGACTTAATTTTACGATGAGAGAGGGACACCCCGCCCAGCGACAGCGGGAAGGCCGCGAGAGCGAACCGCGCCGTCCGCGACGATCCAAGGGTTCGTCGACGGGAGGAGAAACAGCTCAGAGTAAAACAGAGAATTTCATCGCGATGGAGCGAGAGGGAGACGCGGAGATAAAACGACCGGAGAGCCGCACGACGGATAAAAATTATCCCTTCAAAGTCGCGAAGAAGCGCCGTAAAAGTGTAGTTAAGCCAGCGAGAAAATCGTCCCCCATCATCAACGTGGTGTGGCCTGGAGGAAGCTCGCCGGGCGCGGTAATAACTATAATTGGTAAATAATCCGAGGCATCAGCTACGTCTGACGAAACTCCCCCGACCCGTCGCGGTCGGCTCTGGCGCTGGATTCGCGGGAAATTAACGCGTGAATAAGGCTCAGAAACTTACCTCGTTCGTTTTTATACCCTCGTTTTTATTAATATAATTTTTTTTTTATTATTTATTGGGTGGTGCCCCGAGTCAAGCAGATTCGTTCGCGGTCGGCACTCGGATGGGTGACCGCTCAGCATTACATGCAAAAATACCGGAGGGTTTTCCGAAGTTTTACCGTGTGACGGGCAAATGTGCTACAGTGCAGCTAAGTCGGCTACGGATGCACTGGAACAAGGGGGTCGTTTTTGCGCCGGAAAAAATCCTCTATCTTTTCCCTGACCAAACTTCTAACGACTTCTATTTTTTTTAAATTAATGGTGCGAATGAAAATGCTTCATTGTTGTACTAATGTTTAATTGTTTCCCAGTTTAAAAATTGCCTCCATTTTTTTTTCAACACTTTCTTTATTTACTTTTTATTTATATATAGAAGAATCAGCCGACAATTTACTTTTTCCAGACCAACCTTAAAATTCCTTGTCTTTTCCCCAACCAAACTTCTAACGACTTCTATTTTTCAAAATTAATTATGCGAATAAAATGCCTCACTATTATATTAAAGTTTAATTATATTCCTTTTTACAAATTGTCTCAATTTTTTTTTCAAGACTTTCTTTGTTTACTTTTTATTTATGTATAGAAGACTCAGCCGATAATTTACCTTTTCCCTGATCAATCTTAAAATTCGCTGTCTTTTCTCCAACCAAACTTCTAACGACTTTTATTTTTCAAAATTAATTATGCGAATAAAAATGCCTCACTATTATATTAAAGTTTAATTCTATTCCTTTTTACAAATTGTCTCAATTTCTTTTTCAAGACTTTCTATTGTGTATTTTGTATTTATGTATAGAAGACTCAACCGACAATTTACTTTCTTCCTGACCAATTATGAAATTCCCCAACTTTTCCCTGATTCCCCGCCCAACTTTTTTTCCATAACTTTTCCCGATTTTTCCGGTTTTCCCAAACTGCGTCCACCATGTGAAAGTCCGGTAGCTCAGCATCAGGGATGGGGTTTCGTAAAAACCCAAACCAGCTCTACAGTAAAAATGGAGCAACAAAATAAAAATACTAAATAAATAAATAAAATTATTTGGACGAAAATTGTCCGGCTACTAGGGGGGTCTGAGCGGAAATACCGGGGCGGATTAGAGACGGAGGGAGGGTTGTACAGGCGATTGGAAAAATCTCGTCTCGCATCGAGGAGACACAGAGAGATTATTCCGATCGAAGGGACACGGCGGTGAGCGAGGAGGAGTATCGAAACCACGAGCAAATAAGTTGAAAAAAAAAAAACTAAAAATAAAAATAAGAATTTCGGAGACCGCAGAGAAAGAGACGAAAGCGATAGTCGAGGACGGGACATCGGGACGGGTTGGGTCGGTTTTCCTCGGGAGAGATATATAGCGCACCGCATCGTATAAGAGAGAAAGGGGATTTCGCGGAATCCCCGGAATTGAAAGAGAGATCTCCGGTGAAAGAGTAGCGGAGGGTTAGGGCTTTTCGTCCCGAGAGCGACGGGCCAGGGAGGGAACTCTCGCGCGGTAACAAGAAGACGAATGCCGCGGAGCGGGCAAACTTGACTGGGCCGGGTCAGGGGAGCTTGCATTGTCCGAGAGCGGGAACAATCCTGGACCCATGAGAATCCCGTGCAGCGACGGAATAGAAATCCACCGAGAGAGACCGAACGCACACCCAGAAAAAAGTTTATTCCAATCAAATAAAATTTATTAAGGACGAAGAAAAATATTTATTTGATTCGTAACCTAATGGATCATTTATTAATTTCTAATCTATTTATTTGGTTGATTGTATTATTCTTGTTATTTAACGAGCGATGCTAGGTTCGCTTATTTATTTTATTTATTTTTGAGAGATTAATACAAACGCTGCAGTGAAGCCATCCAATGAAAATGCATTCGCTCGGGCAGTTAAATATTTTCAAATGTCATAACGTGACAGCTCGTTTGGAAAACAGCTTCTTCTATTGAATCGCTATCGCCGGATAACATATTCTTAAGGAACCGAATCTCAGTTTCGATTCGAATTTCGAATGCCACTTTCGTGTGCTATATGGTATTTTGGAAATATAATATAATATATAATATAATATATAATATAATATATAATATAATATATAATATAATATATGCTGTGTGCTATATGGGTTTTTGGAAATTCACTCCCATACGCTATGAACGCCGAAATCTCGAGAATATAGCATATGGGATTGCTTTAGGATTTCCGGATTTTTTTATTTCGACGTTAATGGGAGTTGGGTTTTTCGAAATTCAGGCAGAACTGTCTGAACTTTCAAAACTGTCCCAACTGTCACAGGGATTGGTCGAAAAACGACGGACTACGAAAAACATTTGATGACCTACAGACGTCGACCCCAAAAGATTAGATTAAAAATGTGTCATCCTTGCGCTTGAAAAATGAGATTTCCGATAGAAAAACGAGATTTTCAAACTGGAACCGACGCATTTCTGGTGTGACGTCACCGCAGGTCAAAAACCAAGATCCAAAAACCGCAAGTGCCGGCTTTGCAATGGGCGCTACCGAACTTTGGCGCAAATAAACATTAATTTTAAATCACAAATCTTTGAATACATTTTTTACTCATACCAAAGTACAGCCGTTCTTTGAGTCTGACGACGATTTTCTTAAATCAAGTAAACACTTCTTTTATCTCAACAATAACCGTCATTCGAAGATCGAAATTTATTTGATTTTAAAAAAAATTATTTCTAGAAGAAATAGGAAAAAGAAAATAAAAAAAAAAAAAAAAAAGAAAAGAAAGGATGAAGAAAAAAGGAGGAAGATAAGAGAACGAAGAGGAAGCTGAAGAGAGAAGGAAAAAACACCTGATATTTATGGTCCAGCTGATCCGAGTCCGGATCTACGAGCGTGCTATCCTCTCCTCCCTCGAAGATCGGATCTCACTAAATCACGGCCGGCTCGACTGGCATCGATGGTCTCCGTGTACGCCTAGGAAGGAACTGCCTGTGTTTTCTTACCCCTCGCGGAAAGCGGCGGCGTCCAAGATCGGCGGAGGGCTGTGCAATGGTCCAGCATCCGCAGGCGCGCCTCCGGGCGAGAGCTAAAAGAATCCGGTTGCTTTTTCTTCCCCACGTTCACGGAAAGTTCCTCGACTCCTTCCGCGGCGTATCGAGGCGAAGGGAGAAAAATAGAAAAGTGCAGCAATAAAGAAGAAGAGGCTCTGTGTAGGCGGCTTGTACAGTGGGCGAAGAAGACACGCGGAAGCTTGGGGTGGAGGATGAAGAGAGCCGGATGGGTCAATTCTATGTCGATGCCCGAAGACGTACGACGATATGTCCTCACGCATGGTTTGTCCCTAAAATACATATATATATATATAAAAAAATGAAACTATGGTATAACTCAGGCGGGAGAGGAATATTTAGTCGGCATTGAACGGAGGTTCGAGGTTCGGGATAACAAGAAAGGAGAGTAGCCGAGCGGGAAGAGATTTGTGAGCTATCAACTGATTGCCAATAATTTCTCGTACGCCTCGCCGGTTTGGTCGTCTCACTGGATTCCCGTTCTGCCTTACGTTACAGTGTCGCGGTATGCAGATGCGTTGTCGAAATTTCTTGGTTAATAAACGAAAAAGTTTTGGACATGAGACGGACACTTCTTTTGGGACGTTGAGGGGTTCGGACAATGGGCAAAATGTTCTTATCACGCGCATCGACTAGTCTACCTTGATCAGACTCGAGTGCTGGACTGTAAAATATTGCACGAACAGTCAATAAAATTGGAAATATGAAAATGTTACACGAACAGTAAATAAAATGGAAATGTGGAAATGTTACACGAACAGTAAGTAAAATGGAAATGCGTAAATGTTGCACGCATAGTAAATAAAATGTGAATATGAAAATCTTACACGAATAGTAAATAAAATGGAAATATGAAAATTTTACACGAACAGTCAATAAAATGAGAATGTGGAAATGTTACACGAACAGTCAATAAAATGTGAATATGAAAATGTTACACGAACAGTAAATAAAATGGAAATACGGAAATGTTACACGCACAGTAAATAAAATGAAAATATGGAAATGTTACACGAATAGTCAATAAAACGGGATATGGAAATATTACACAAACCGTAAATAAAATGTGAATATGAAAACGTTACACGAACAGTAAATAAAATGGAACTATAGAAATGTGAAAATGTTATACGAACAGTAAATAAAATGGAGATATGAAATGTTATACGATATGTTATGCGAACAGTTAATAAAGTGGAAATGTGGAAATGTTACACGAACAGTCAATAAAATGGAATTATGGAAATGTTACACGAGCAGTAAATAAAATGGAAATCCCGAAAGTGACCGCAAAGGTAACTTGTTCGTATGGTGGGAAGATTTAAGTCACGTCACGATCCCATGTACAATCGTGTTTCTCGATTAGGCCAAAGCCGATCTGATGTTCCGGAGAGAAACGAAATCAGCTCGCACCCTTCGGTTCGATGGGGGGCTCGATTGCGCGTCTCGCTTACCAAATATCCGCTCCCTTTCTGCCCTCACGTTCGTCTTAATTGGTGTCACTGGCTATGTAGTCGATAATTTTGATCGCGGTCCGAGCAGATCAACTTTTTCTATCACATAGAAAATCCGTATCATGAACTGCACGGTGAAAAAAAAATGTTGGTACAACATGATTTTTGTTACCGTAACAAATTTAGGTTTTTATAGCAAAATTGTTAGTTTGGAGCGATTTTCTACCGCAACAAAACAGCCTTTGTTGCTGCAACAAAAAAATTTGTTATATGACTGAGTGGGTCGCGTATGTGTGTCAACAACTATGACGAGCTCGAGACGCTCGAAAATAGTTTCTGGCGATTACGATCTGAATGAAATTTTTTTTATCTATTACAGCATTAAAAAATAATTCAAACACACGGAAGCTCTCTAATACGATATCAGGCAAAGTTCTCGTAAAATTAAAAAAAAACAAAGCTTCCTCTATGAGGAAGCAAAAATGAAGATTCAGGAGGAACGTATTCAGATCGAGGGTGTAAAACGCTAGAATCGGCGTATCTGGTGCACGCAGTCTCGCCAATAGTCACATAGGCATCGATAGATAAGTTCAGAGGGTGGTCATCGTCACGGTAGGAACTAACAAGTCAGGGAAGTGCGGGGCGAGATTTGATCTGATTAGTGAGAGTATCGATCCCCATCGTTGACGAGCCGATGGACTGACTGGGTCAGGGTGACAGCCTTCGGGGGACCCTTTGCTGTTCCGTAATACCAGTACCAGTAGACAGTAAAATATAATCTCGTAAAATCGGGATACGAAATTTCGTAAAAAAATGTTGTCACATCAGAGCCAAACTCGTTTGTTTAGGCTTGAATATAGAAACCTGTCCTTACATTTTCCATCTCATCAACAATTTTAATGTGTAGTTTTGTTTGTAAGACTAAAACCCGATGGTTGTTATCGGAAAATTAACAAATAAAAAATTGTCGACGTTTTTGGACAATAAGATGCTGCAAAAAGTACAAACTTTTGATACCGTTTACAAAAGAACAGAAATAATTTTTTTTTTTTTAGCTAAGCGTCGCCTTGAAATCATTGGGCTAAAATCATGCACGGTTTAGACAGAAATGTCAGAATTACGTAAAATGATTGCAATGTAAAAACAACAAGCTGCCCCTGCAGAAAAACAACAAGCAAAGACGCTGTACAAATTTAAGGAAATACGTCACAGATCGCCGTTTCTTAACGGTGAGGGTGGTGGGGGGGCATATTGCTAGCAATGTTTGGTAGCAATATCAAAAATATATGGGCACAACGCGATTTTATTTTTTTAATGCGTCCCTAATAATTTTGTTTAAAAAAAAAATTCTACTACACTAGTCCGCAACTATATATTAAGAAAAAAAGAATGTTGGTTCTCACCCAGCACCATATGCAGCTCATGCTAATTGACCCAATTTCAAGCTCATGTAGAGTAAAAGTGGTGAATATGGCCCACCTTGATAAACACGTAAATCAATTATATATGGACCATATTCCCCACTTTTACCCTATCTCGGAATCCATGTGGCAAAAAAATGATTACAAATTCTTTAAAAAAATCTTATTCATTGTATTATAACACTTGTGATTTTTAGTTCCAAAAGCAGAAAATTCGTGTGACATATTAAACATATAAAAAGTCACAATTTTAACACAGACGGAAAGTGTCCATCTTTAACGCCGGTCATGTGGAAGGAAACCGCAAAATGCAACCAGCCCATGCTAACAATTTTAACATAGAAGAAAAGTGTCCACCTTTAACGCCAGCCATGCGGAAGGAAACCGCAAAATGCAACCAGCCCAAGCTACATTTATCCTCCCAACCAGCCCGTCCCATCCGAAAAACATTGTCACCGTACGCGCACGAAAGAGAGGGTAAAAAAAAAAGAAAAAGCAGTCCGAGCCATTAGAGCCGGTTATCGACCTTGCTCAAAGCTCCGAATCGATCGTCTTCGCGTCTGGGTCAGGGTGGCCTTGTCCCTGGAATCGCTCTCGTCGTCGTCCTCGTCGTCGTCGGAGTCTTCGTCGTAGCACACTTCCCCATCAGCCCCTTCCGTTCACCGGTTCATCGGATGAATGTGCGGAGTCTGCGTGTCTGCGGATTCTTGCACCTGTTTGTGTGTCAGTCAGCACGTAGGTGGGCAAAGAGACGGATAGACGGATGGAGAGGGGAGCGGTGAGGGGGAGCTTTGGTCCGGAGGTTTAGTGGTATAGTAGAGTAGGATACGAATGTAACCTACGTGCCGCGTCATCAGTCGGGGAGGAAGAGAGGACAAGGACGCGGCGAGAGGGTGCGCGTCGACGGTGAACCTACGTCGTCATCAGAAGTGAAAGATGCTGGCGTCGACCGAATCTTCCCTTTCTCCGGGCTTCGATGCGCGATCCCGGCGAGAGTAAACGTGACGTCACATCCCGGAAAACCTCCTCGGCGACTTAAAGCTGCCGGACGAAATTCGATCGGTGTTCGATCGGGTTCATTGATACCATCGGGCGATGTAAACATTACGATAAACGTTATCGTCGATGTAACGGTAGCGCTACAGAGCTCGGGTCGCCAGCCCGCTCTTTCGTCGGATTACCGGCTTTTTTATCTCGTCGAGACTCATTGACCGACTGCATTGAGGAAAGACGAGGAGAGACTTTGAGGCACTGCGTGGCAGACTAGGGGAACGAGTGCTACATTTTTACAATTTTTTGTTAGGGTGGTCGTTAAATTGAAGATTTTTTTATTTTCTGGGGACCGCGACGTATTATCTTGAGGTATTGAATAAAAATTCGATGTGCGAAGCGTGTCCGAAATTAAGGCATTTTTAGGGGTTTTCAACAAAGTTTGAGATAATTGTAGATAATTGTTACAAAATGTTGTAGAATGTGAAAACTCGCAACGGAAAAAGAACCGAATTTTTCACTTGGAAAGATATGTAGTAGTAGATCCTTTATTTCTGTATACCCTTTAAGGGTTTTTACACTATACCCCCCCCCCCCTCCCTCCCTATACATATTCCCCCTTATCCACTAATTCCTTATACTAGTGACATATCACACATTTCGCTATTTCGCTTGTCATCCCTCGAACTGGAAAGATATGTTTGTTGTAACAAAAGTTAAATGAGAAAAATCCGAAGATTTGTCGTTTCTGGTAAAAGGGGTCGACAAATTCCTGCAATTGTCAAAAAGTATAAAATATCTCTATCGACGAACGGATGAACCATTTTATTTATCTAATATTCTTCAACAGCTGAAAAAAGAGTTTCGTTCGCTTGTCGATCGAGATATTTTATACTTTTTAATAATTGCCGGAATTTGTCGACTCCCTTTACCAGAAACAACGAATCTTCGGTTTTATATGTAACTTTTGTTACAACAAATATATCTTTTCAAATAAAATATCCTGTAATTTTTCCCCGGTAAATTTTCACCTGCTACAACTTTTTAAAACTGCACTGTTAAAATTTTTTTTTTGAAAATCACTGAACAGTATTGGAAGCTTTTTTACATAAACTGTTTCTAAAATTTCAATCACATGTGCATTGCAATTTTATAGTAAAATTAGGATTTTTCATAAAATTTGTTGTAAATTTCAAGCAAAAGATTTGTAATTTTAATATCTGGTACTTTTATTTTACAAGCAAAGTACATTGAGGTTCAATTAATGTAAGGAATATTAGTAAAATTCAAGTTCCAGTACATTAAATTTACAGCTTATTTTTACAGTGTATTAGATATATTTGTCGAAAACTTTGTTTTTTTTAGCCCTCGATAGCGATTTCGTAGAGTTTTTTCTTATTCGTTACACTATGGAAGTGCGGGGTGGCTCCAAAGAAATTACATGCAAAGTAATCAATGAGTGAAAAAATATTAACTTTTTGTACTCAAAAGTCTTGACATTCGTTTTCCACGTCGTGGAGGTGAATCCAATTCCGAACAATTTTCTTGCGAGAGTCTTCTGCGTTTCGTAATTCATCCAGCGTACAGTGGCATGTAATCTGATAGTAAAAAAAAAAAATGCTGGTAAAAGATATTGAACTCTCGTTCTCTCCCTTGAAATTCAACAAAGGAAAAATGTTCCGCGTGTCGTTCGTCCGCGAGCTCTTGGCGAGCCAAGGAACTCGATACTCTCTTAATGACTCCGAGATTATCACACGGCGCGTATCATCTCGCTGCGTTACATTATATGCAGCTGTTTATCCACAACGCTTGAGATAAGGCGATTTTGATACTATGTCCAGGGAGCCGACTCCACGATACTCTTACGGTTATCGCTCGTTAACTCCGCTATGCAAAACACTCAGACGAAACAAACACGTGTCGACGTACAGAGAACAATATCGCTATTCTAGGACCTCCGTGAAGGTGCCAGCGCCTCGACCGCCACTGAGTCGATAATGGTAGATTAAAAATTATCATCGACAAGAATTGTACACCAACCGCTGACAGGCAGAAGGGCGTATTCCAAATTGTTTTACACGTGGGATGCTGCGGAAAAAAATCATTCTGTTTCTTACCAGCTGATGTATTTTTTGGCGTTTCTAGCACGGCTTTTTGATTTTTTTAATACAAAAAATCTAAAAGCAGCCGTGAAGGTCTCAGACTCTCGACCGCCACTGAGTCGATAATGGT
>JAPYZC010001847.1:0-17336 GCA_030522665.1 Ichneumoninae sp. A BG-2022a | reverse complement strand
AACTCCCAAAAAAGGGGACGAAAGTGAACGAAATGCGAATTGCGCATGCGCGACTCAAAATCCCAAGGGACCAAAGTGAACGGAATGCGAACTGCGCATACGCGACTCTGTCATTTCACCACAGGTTCACGACTGGCATACAATAGGCCGCTTTCGGCTCGCAAGACTGCCATGTAAAGTGCCGCGATTCATGCACAAGTGACAAAATAGTATATTGTGCAACAAGGGTCGCAATCGCCAATTCGACCCTCGTTCCACATCATACTTTTTGTCACAAGTGCACGAATCTGCGACACTTGGAATGGCAGTCGCGTGAGACGAATACTGAAAAGTGAGCTTATGTCTCCAGCTTGGAAAACGTCGAAAGAAAACTCCAACTCCCAAAAAAGGGGACGAAAGTGAACGAAATGCGAATTGCGCATGCGCGACTCAAAATCCCAAGGGACCAAAGTGAACGGAATGCGAACTGCGCATGCGCGACTCTGTCATTTCACCACAGGTTCACAGGCCACTTTCGGCTCGCAAGACTGCCATGTAAAGTGCCGCGATTCATGCACGAGTGACAAAAAAAGTTTTTTATGGATTCACCGAGCCCAAAAACATCAGGGAAAAGTCGGATGTCCCAAAGCGTTATGGCTTTTGAGGTTCGTCAGCGTCAGAAGTTCGAACCCATTTGGGCGACGTTTGGGCCAAGAGTTGATCCTGCCAATTACGGGATGTGAGGTGTTCCGATCTCTGTTTCGAAAATCCCTTGTTCGAATTCTGTCAGCACGCCGACAGGCTCGCCGTAAATGTTCGGGATAATTGGTCCGGTTCTATAATTTAACGACACGGCAATCGCGCGGAAATCGATGGACCAACAAAAGTCGAACACTTTGGACGGTGCAGCTTTGTCTCGGACGGAGTCAAATGTCGCTGAAGTGTGAGTGCATGCACAATCAGTAGTGTTCGCCGTGTGAATGCCGGTGAGCAATCCCCATGTACTCTCCCAATGCACTCTCCGACGGTGGAACAACGAGGCTAAAGTCAGTCGCGACAATGGCTTCGACACGAGACACGCCGCCGCAGTTTTACATTCACCCGAGGATTCGACGTTAACGTGTTCCACAGGTTCGAAAGTCCTAGAATGGAAAGCCCAGCCGATGAGAAAAACCACGGAGTAACGCGACGTTAAACGGATCGGTTCAGCTCTGCGACGTTAATTCCGTACACATTAATGCGCAATCTGGGTGGTTCGCAAAATGCATAAATGCATAAATGGGAGAAATATTCTCCGTTTTTCTTATATGGGAAAAATGTGTAGAAAGTCACAAATTTCAAAGAGGATTTTAAAATCTGAAAAAATTCGTAATTATTCAGAAAAATGAATGAACAGTTTTCATAAACGAACAATCTTATTTTTCATCGATTTGTTAATAACATTTTGAAATTGTTATTATGCAAAATTAGTCTTTTCAGTGCCTATAATAAGTATGGATTTTTTCAGATTTTTATAACATCGGGAAGTGTTTGCAATTCTTGCCCGAATTTCTCGAATTTCGACGAAATGAACACCACTCGCTGGAGCTACCTTAAGTCACCACCGGGTGGCAGGCCGGAGCCAACCAGAAACAAAAATACATACATAGATGCGCAATCTACCTAACGAAGCCACCACGTCGCTCACTCAAGCCTCATCATCGCACGTGTAACGAACGTCATAAATGTATTATTTAAAAAAAAAAAAAAAAAAAAATCATCATCGCTCCGGAAGTCGGAGTTGCGTGACGTCTTGGCGCAGAGGACACCTCGTGGCTGTCCGCACCGGCCACGTGCCGGGCTCGCTAAATGAGACGTCTAATTGGATGCACCTCGGGACGAGCCGCTCGCGCTCTCGTTCCTGGGTGCGTTACATGATCAGTGGATGCCCCGGTATTAATCCGACCAATCCGACTAGCCCGGTAGGTCGAATTAACGAAGGGTTCGAGCGGGCGACCGCCGGCTAGTCATTAGGATTCCGAATGTGCGTCGGTGCCGTTACCAGAAAACGCGCTCGAGGGATCAGTTAGCGGCCCGTCAACGTGCACGAACTACACGCTCGCTCAGCCGAACTCGCTGATTGAAGTTTGTTTGAGACAACTAATTTTTCCCCTCTCCCCTTGCGTTTTATCTGCATCGGCTGGCGCGGGGCGATACGAGCGCGGATTGCCGGTAACTCGATCACCGAATCGCCCGTACAATCCTCGATGCGGCCTCTCGGGGGGTGTCACGGGGTGCTGTGCATAGATGAACCGGACGCGCTGATGGAGCACTGAGAAAAAATTACATAGTTAAAGCAACAATACTGGCTATTTACCATAAAAAATAGTTTCCAAGGGGAACGTCTACATTTTATGGTTACGACAGTGACAAAAAATCGTGGTTGCAACCATAGTTATAGTTTAACCAATTGAATATACAGTAGTAGGTAATTGAAGTGGAACACGATATTTTTCGCCAGTTTTGGCAAAAGTTGGATTTCACGTATACTTTCGCCAAAATCACCTTGTTCCACTTCAATTGCCTACAACTGTATATTTTCACAAACTGTCTATACAGACGTTCTTCCTGGGAAGTATTCCTTATTACAAACGCTCGTTGCGTTTGTCCTTAATGGGCGCGAGACCCTCGGATCGAGCATAAGACGAAGGTATCGTGTCTGATTCTTTACACATTATCTGTGCACCGACAGCGTTAGGTGCGCGGTCGGTGTGTCGCCTCGGCGGTCTCCCGAGTCAATCAGCTTTGCTTGCGTCCAGTAGATGGATGGGTGACCGCTCAGCCCCACACCGGCTTGCACATCGAATGTTGAGCGGCAGACCGGATTTTCTGAGTTCTTGATGTTAAAACACCGAGGAATCAGAAAAATATAGGGCCGTCTGTACCGACACAAATGCGGTACAGTGCAGCTAAGTTGGCTGCGTCCGCACTGGAAGTTAGGTAGCTTAGTGAAGTGCGGGTAGGGAGTGATAGGGAGGAAAGGAACGGGTTACGTAAAAACCCGAAAGGGTATACGATGGAACATACAAAAATAAAATAAAATAAATACATTATCTGTCCATAGATAAATTGAAATCGTTCTTTGGAACCAAAAGTGCAGCAAAGAACCTAGAAGAGCGAAGCGAGTCGAAGGGGGGGGGAAGAGTCGATTAATCAGAATAATTTATGGCAATGGCGTATCAGCGCCAAAGTTTCAGATAATGCCCTGCCGCTGGAACAGGGAAGAAAGTTCGATGTAGCGGTCGGGGCGGTATTATCTGTAATCACTGAGAGAGACGCAGCCGGGAGGAAAGTCGTGCGAAGTCGCGGGTCTCCCGGCGAGGAGGCGAGCGTGTCGTAACAGCATTAGCGGGCTTCCCCGCGGTAGCCGCGGACTTCCGGTATTCGGGTTGGAAGGTCAACGCAGTAGCGGGCTGAAGAGACCGGGGTGACCGCGATCCATCCGCGATACGTGGAGTGCGTGAGCGCAGCTTTAGGTGAGAGATTCGTAGATCCAGGAACGTCATTCGCTAAAGTCATTCGCTAAACTGCGTCCTGGTGCATGGGCGAGAGTCTTGAACGTCGTTACCCGAGCCACATTGTCGGACGGCCTGTGAGACCCGAGATAGGGGAGAGCGGGGCAAAATGGCACAGCGGGGCAAAACGGGATAACGCGACAAAACGCAAATTTCCAGTAACTTTTGGATGGTAACGATGGTGGTACGTGGGGCAAAACGGGTTGGAAAATCCGGATGTGTCGATGGGACAAAATGGGGCATCCACAAATTGTGGGAAAACTGAGTTTTGCCCTCACTGTCCCGTTTTGCCCCGCTGTACCATTTTGCCCCGGTCTCCCCTACGCGTGTGTGCACGTAGACATGTATCGACCTACCCGCTATCTCGTCGTGCTCCAGTCGTGTGTGGAAACGCGATCCGGGGGGCGCCCGGCCGAGTCGAGTCGGCCAAGCCCCGCTATAAATATCGCGCTAAAAGGGACTCGCCGATTTACCGTCCAATAATGGTCGAATATTACCGTCTGTGCGCGACAACGATAGCCGGCCCAGCGGGCTATATATAGTTTACAACACACCGAGAGAACGCGCACCAGAGAAAAGTAAATATAGCAAGAATCGCTTTCCGCGTGTGTGTGTGCGGCAGCGACGGAAACTGGCGCGGCCGCGCTGGTCCCCGCGACGGAACGCGCCGTGGACTGCCTCGTCGATCGAGACCCGCAGGAAAGGATTTTTCGTTGTAACTCGCCAGTTACGATATCGCAGAGAAGCGGCGAACCCGACCGACGGAGGCGGCGCGCGCGCTTTACGATCCCTCGTAAAGGGCTCCGGAAATTGGTCCCACCAGCGCAACGGACGTCGATACACGCGTGACGAGAATCTCGGAGGAGTTTATGAGCTCGGGACCGGAAGTCCGACGATTCCCGATTAAGCGGACCTTTCGCCGTATCAGTGTTTGCTCTTTGAATGTAGCTCGCCTAGAAGCATATGGCAAGAACGAGACCCCTGTATGTGGGGGTGTTTTGTGGTTTTTGTTGAAGCATCAATGAATGGGAATTTGGGGGCTACACGACTCGTCAGATGCCTTTTCGGCGATGCGCTATTTATGAGTCCATGGTTATCGTTTGACTTCGCGGGTCGGCCTTTTACTGGTGACGTTGAATACATGTCTTCTTGGCTCCTCTTCCAATAATCTCTTTTAATAATTATGCTGGTGGTTGCAACAAAGATCTTTAAGAAAATTGCCGTGCATCGAGGGAGAAATAAGTTGAGGAAAAAATCTGGTGCTCGTTGATCACGGGTCGTGAGATCGGCGCTAATTACTGCAGGTGCTGTGGTAATTTTTCTCAGACGCCGTTGCAATTTGAAGGCACGCTAACTGCCTTCAGAGAAAAATTATGGGACCACTTGATCAGGACTTCTTCGGGGAAGCAATCCGCTTGTGTTCACCATGTCCAAACTACAACTGTAGTCACCTTAATCCTTCTTCGATTCATATTTGCTTGTACACTTTGCTTATTATTATTTTAATTTTTATTATCTTATTATATTATTATCGACCACTATTCTCTACTACTCTATGTGTGTCGACCCTGGTAGACATTTTTGGAGCGTTACATCGGGTCCTGGTAGAGTTTGGAGGAGGCCCGACAAGTCCTTGTCAGTTCCCGATGTAACGCTCCGAAATTACTACTAGGGTAATTTGAAACGTAGTGCAATATTCAGTTAACTATCTCCTGGGAAATTCTCAATGTGTACTTTAGTTCTACTATAAGTTTGCTGTCGTCTCAGCCATCTTTGCATGTATTCCTGAGACTAAGGTTTCCATATCAGAATTATGTATTATTATTTTGGATTCTCATTATTTAAGTAGTAGTAGCGAGTTTATTGCCAATACATGACACGTAACAGTTTTTGATACCTAACACACTTATCTCCGTTCACCTACATTGCATATTCCCAATTGGCCATCGACCGCAGTCCTTCAGCCATACGATTTAATTTACATTAAGTTTATTTAAGTGAATTTCACTATGTATGAACATGTACAATTTTTTACTAATTTCAATGTTACTCGATATTCGTATCAACGATTTTGCACCGCGCTTGGGAAAACGTGTCGCAAGGCGCCAACCAAACATTTCTCTTTCTCAATTCTCAATGTATATTTTAGTTCTACTATAACTTTGCTCTCTGCCATCTTTGCATGTATTCCTGTGACTAAGGTTTCCATATCAGAATTATGTATTATTATTTTGGATTCTCATTATTTAAGTAGTAGTACCGAGTTTATTGCCAATACATGACACGTAACAGTTTTTGATACCTAACACACTTATCTCCGTTCACCTACAATGCATATTCCCAATTGGCCATGGACCGCAGTCTTTCAGCCATATGATTTAATTTACTTTAAGTTTATTTAAGTGAATTTCTCTATGTATGAACATGTAAAATTTTTAAATAATTTCAATGTTCCTCAATATTCGTATCAACGATTTTGCACTGCGCCTGAGAAAACCTGTCGCAAGGCGCCAACTAAACGTTTCTCTTTCTCAATTCCCCCGAAATCCGTCTCTAGCTGTATCATCTTTTCACAGCTTCACCTCGCCCCGTCAATATATCTCCGCGTGTCATCAGGTCTCTGCGATCGCAGCAATTTCCAGCGTCGTCAATAACCCTGTCGTCGCCGTCCACCGTCCGGTGTCTCTCAATTCTCCGGTCACTGCCTCCGAAGTTGATAGTCAAATTTATTCATAAACTCGAGAAAAGTAATAAAAAGAAGAAGAAATAAAAAAAAACACACCAAGCGTCTTAATTCGCGCTACGCCAGCCCGGAACCGCAAAATTTATCGTCCGTTAGTATTAACCGGAGATAAATCAGTCACGCGATCCGGCGCAGCGGTGTGCGGTGGCCCGCTGGATGCGAGGAGGCGCTCTCTATCTTCAAAGGAGCGCGCGGGACGGAGGAGCTCGCCGACGACAAGGTGAATTCGTCGGGCCGTAACCCCGACCGTGGAAACTCGCCGATCCGCGAAGATCCGCCTACCTGCGGCGGCTTAAGGGGCTCCCGGTCGGCCCGCGGCGTGTGTGCCGTCCGGGAGGCGAGCCGAGCTCGTAGGTGCGTCAAACGCGTGAGAACGAGAGGACACAGGAGCGACGGAGGCTCAGCGAGTCGGCGACCGGCGATAATTTACCGACCTCGAGCGGCGGTTGAGGCGCATCGGGCCTCGGCGTAGTCTCTTTGGACGGCCGGAGCGAGAGAGTAGAACCGCAAATAAACCCGGTGACGCATCCATTCTCGCCCGGTCCCCGTCGGGCCGCAACCTCCGTCGTCCGCCCGACGGTAAATAAGACATCAAACAATTCGGCCGGGCTCGGCGTGAGGAAGATTCCCCGGAGCCGCGGAATCCAGTGCGGAGCGAGCGAGCCGGTAACACACGACGGCGCTGACGGAGCCGCGGTGGAACGAGGCGCGGGGCAACTCTGGCGTGCGGGCTTTGTCGATCGAGGCCCGCGACCGGAGAGATCGTCGTCGAGCCAACGCCGAAAGGGAGGAGAGAAAGGATAGGACAGGCTCGCCTTGTGCTCCGGCCAACTCGTCCAAGAACGGAGCCAAAGCACGGGAAGCCTCTGTGCCCGAACCCGTCGACATCGCCAAACTCTCGCCCAGAGCACGCTCGAGTCGCGCCGGTCCTCTCACCGGTACCGCACACAGCCTCGCCGGTCCCGCTCCCAAGGAGACAACAACTTCATTAGGCGCCGATTCTCCGCTCCGCCCGATTCGGATCTCTCCGTGCCCACCGCTTCATGAATATTTATCATCGCCGCGAGAGACGGATGGAAGTCGCGGCCGGTTCCATACGGCGTGTCTCGACGGAAAGTGCGTAGACACACGATATTAGTCCCAGGAGGCGATCGATTCGAACCTCGATTGTCTCACGCTCCCGAGACTCCATTGTGGATTCCGGGCCGCGGGAGGTATTAGGCGAACGCGGCTCGTTGAGAGGACGAGAATGGATCCCGGATGGAGGTGGATTCGATGGAATATCGAATTTTGCCCGGCCGCACAAACGCGGGGGAAGCTGAAGATTTCTCATTTTCCGAGAAGTCTATTTCGCTTCCAGGACGATACGACGGCACTCGGTGCAGCCAGTTCCGGGCTCTCCGCGGGATGTCCCGAGGAGAATCCTCGAGTGCACGGCTAATCCTACCCGCAAGATCCATTTGTTCCGATTCGGAATTCCTACGGCGGTATACGATTCACATCCATGGCCGCCCTCCTCGCGGTGCCAAGAGACAAAGTCGCTTTCGCGGATTTCCGAATGGAAAATCCGATTCGGAGTGTATGGGATTGTAGCTCTAGGATATACCGGATGACCTACATTCCGCGGAGAGACCGCACCGCACTTTGTCATAAATTTATCAACAAGTTTCCTGCCTCGCCGGAATTCAACTTGGTCTGTGACATCGAATTTCAATGCCGCTAATAATAGATGGTCCAGGGTACATCTGAGATCCTCGACGCTTCTCTCAGGGCAGCATCCGACAGTTAGTGTATCGGGAATCCGGCATGAAACCGTCGTCCTATGGTTGACCCGAAGGTCTCGCGCCTATTAAGAGCAAACCCAACAAAACTGACCACACAGTAAAAAATTATTTCGTAAAATTGGAGTACTAAGTTTCGTACAAATAATTTTGTTAATTAAGGGCCAAAGTCTTTTGTTGAGGTTTGAATATTACAAACCTGCACTTTTCATTCTCGTGCAATTAACAATTTCACTTTGTACTTGTTTCTAAAACTTGAAAATTAACAAATAAAATATAAGTTGTTGTAAAAAGTACACGCTTATTTCCTGTGCACTCTCTGCGTTACCCATTAAGAGTGCTTGGAAAAAACCCTGACCTCGTAAAAAAAATATGATAAAAAGTAAAAAATAATTTCGTAAAATCGGAATACGAAGTTCCGTACAAATAATTTAGTTAATTAAGTGCCGAAGTCGTTTGTTAAGCTTTGAATATTACAAACCTGCCCTTTTAATTTTCGTGCAGTTAACAATGTCTCTTTGTACTTGTTCCTAAAACTTGAAAATTAACAAATAAAATATAAGTTGTAAAAAGTACAAACTTTTTTTACTGTGCACTCTCTGCGTTACCCATTAAGAGTGCTTGGAAAAAGCGCTGCTCTCACCCTTTCCTGAGATCATCGGCCAAGTTGAGCCGAGCCAGCAGGAAAACGAGTCCTTTGGTTACGATTTCTTGTATGGAGACGAACAAGTCGAATCCCCTTGAAGTCGCATCCAGCGAGGATTACGGGAAGGCGAACTCGTCGGCGATTTTGCCCGGTTCCAGCGGGTTAATCCAGAAAATATCCAGGTTGTTATCGGGGTTACTGACCCCTTGTGTCTGTCTTGGCATGTCACACTCCTCAGTGGACCCCTGCATGTGCCAAGCACAGAATCAGGGCAGCATCCGACAATCCGGTTGAGCTTATTTTGACTCCCAACTGCCCGCTAGGGTAAGGACGGGAGTTTCAGCGTTTCACTGCGACCACTTTTCGCAAGCGCCGGTAAACGTCGGGACGGCAAAAAGTGACTTAAGAGATTTGGGTATCCGAGAACCTCGTAACCTGACTGATGTTTGTGAGCGAAGGTGTTAAGGTAGTACTAGCACAATGACTGACGCCGCCTAAGTTCGAGAGAAAAAAGACAAAGATTGCAAATACTTCTCGATGAGAAAAAAATCTGAAAAAATTCTAGCATATAAAAGGTGCTGAAACGATTGTTTGTGCATAATAATAATTTCAGAATTTTCATAACAAATTACTGAAAAAAGAAATTGTGCAACAAATTACCCGGCAACCAAATTTTTTTTTATTACGAAAATGATTTGTTGATTTTTCTGAATACGTATGAATTTTTTTCAGAATTTTATCTAATACTTGAAAATTACGATTTTTTACAAATTTTAACATAAAGGAAACGAATAACATTTTGGGATCATTATTATGGACGAACAACCTTATCAGCATCTTCCATATGCTCGATTTTTTTCAGATTTTTATCCGATCGAGAAGTGTTTTTAATTGTCTTTTATTCCTCTCAAACTTAGGCGGCGTCAGTCATTGCGCTAGTACTACCTTAAGTCACGGAAATAAATAATAATTAGAGAAATCCGGTTAAAAGTTCGCGGTGACATATCGAAAAATCACGTCGGCGATCACCACTCCTATGTACAGTCGCAAATAATGCCGCATACTTGTTATTTATTTACAGCCGTAGTGATTTTTCGCGGTTTTTACGTTTTCAGGTGAGGAAACTTGTTTCGCTTTGTGATACGAACATTTCAACATTTCTTGACCTTTTAACCTTTCCAAATAACCTGACAGTATACGATAGAATGGATAGAAAACGTTTCTTGTCCACAAACGTCGACAATTATTTTCTTGTCAATATTACAAAAAAAAAAGTCAATTTTACAAGAATGTCTCTTAATTACAAACCTACTTTTTTCCCAAGTTAAAAAGAAAACAATTGTGGACAAAAAAATTTGTTGAACGCGCAAATTTTTTTTAGTGTGTAACAATCCCGTACTAATCGACGTCGAACATTCGCGTCGGCTGAAGGAGTTGCCGTGACGAAAACGACGGAAGCGGCGTTTATTGGATCGTCGAGGAGTCCCGAAGCGCGTAGAGAAAGCGCGACACAATGCCGTATGGCGTGTGTCGCAGCGCGGGCGCAACGTTCTCGTATTTATACGTAATCCGTACGGTCACACCGGCGCAACCGCGCGGCTCTGTGGAACTGCGGATTTGTACGGATGATCGTAAAGTTCGCTGTCATCGCCGGCGGAAGGCACGGACCGAACGTGCGAGCTTTCCAGGGATGAGGGAGTGTGTTGGGCGCAGCCGGGCTGGTTCCTCTTCGACGTCCTCGAATTCCGGCGTTCGCCATAGGAACACCGCCAAAGCCGCGAGGCGAGGACGGGACGGGGAGTTTATGTATTTCTATGAATGGCGAGAGTGTTCTCCCGCTATCTTCCATTGTATCGCGCAGTTCGGATAGATACGAGGGAACTGCGAAACTAGTGTACGAAGTTGCCGCCCGACGACTGAAGCCATCGTCGGCTTCGTGTTTCACATCCACCCGCTGTACCGCGAGTGTGCGCCGCATTCACCGGAGAATGGATTGGGCGCCCGTGGAGAACACGACGCTCGAAAACTATTCCCGCGATCGAGTTTGTCACACGTGTAACTCTTTCGTTACCGTTTCGCCGACTCGCCAAAGCCGGCGATACACACGGCGTTCGAAATGCGCTGGTGCTATTTCGACACTGATAAAAAAGTACAGTTCAATCAACTAAGATTCGGGCAGGGACGTTCAAATAAATATTTTGTTGGTCCAACAAAATATTTGAATGACCCAAAAATATTTTGGTGAAATCATCCGAGAAATTGTTGATCTAACTAATTTTTTAGCTGTATCAACAAAATCTTTGGTTGAACGTTCCTGCCCGAATCTTAGTTGATTCAACCGTTTTTTTTTATCAGTGGAGGATTCGCGACACCGCCGATCCTTGCCTCTGCCGGAGACGAGCGTGCATCGTTGATGACGGGAGCGAAGAGGTGTTTCGGCACACCCGCTCGGAGAATGTGGCTCTTGGTGATCCTTTCGGAGCTGGATATCAAATCTGGATATTGACGGAGTTGGAATTGGAACCGCGCGAATTGGACTTTTGGTAAACCGTGTAAACTGGCGATAGATTAGAAACCTGAGAGATTCGTGGTTTTTAATTCAAGAGGGTAAAACGGAAGTGGATGTTCTGTTGAGGGGATTGAAGAACCACCGGAAAGGAGCGATGGAAGAAGAGTGTTCGAAATACACTGATGCGATTTCGAGGATTCGCGACACCGCCGATTCTTGCATTCGCCACACTGAGAAAATATAATTAGTTGCATTAACCAAAAGTAGCGGTGACATACGCTCAAAGCTGTTATTTGTTAGGTACAAATAAGGCATTATTTTGTTAAACGATTATTTGCATCAATTTATTTTAAAAAATTGCCGATTGAAACAAACATATTTGTTGAACCAACAAAATATACCTTTTATTTATTAAGCAAATGCGCATTTGCTTAATCCACCCATTTCTTTTTCTCAATCCAGAGATTCGCGTGCATCATTGATAGAGCTGAAGACGTCTTTCGGCAAACTCGCTCGAACAGCGTCGCTTCTGGTGATCCTCTCCAGATTGGAAATCAAATCAGTATCGACAGGGTTGGAATGGAATCCGCGCGAATTGGACTTTTGGTGAACCGTGTAAACAGGGGATAGATCAGGAACTTAGCAGACCCGTGATTCTTAATTCAACGTACTAAAACGTACGTGATGTCCTGTTGAGGGGATTGAAGAACGAGCGGAAAGAACCGAACGGAGAGAGAAGCGATGGAACAATGGATCGCGAATGGCCTCGTCCTCAATCTGCTCGACTGCCGATCGCCCGATGGAATCGATTCGCGGAGCCAATTCGATTAATTTAACGTCGAGCGGAGTGTGCCGACTCGAGCCGGCGAGCGTCGCGCAGTCGGCGGAGTCGAGTTGAGAACCGGACAAAGACGGAACGCCAGAAGCCAGGAAACACGGAGAGAGAGAAGAGTCACGAGAAAATAATCGAATAATTCGAGTCCTCCCGCTTGGTCTTAAACTCGATAATCGCAGCTCTCGGGAAGAAAGTGTCCTCGAAATCTCTCTCGCTGGAAGTAACGCCGAACTTTAACGAACCACTCTCTCTACTTCTCTTTCCTGGCGCAAGCTGCGATGCCGCGTCAGTCGGCGCGCAGAGCGACGGAGGCGAACAGTGGGTGTGAGCCGCGAGGACCATTAAAAGGCAATCCCATTTTACGTCCCGACTCCGCGAAATTATTATTAAAGTCCCGCATCGAGCTCGCTCGACGAGGCCGCGAATTTCGCATTAATCGACACGCCGTAAACGCAATATCCGACCCAACGATACTGCACGGAAAAAAAATTGTTGAGACAACAAGAATTTTGTTATCATAACTGATTTACCTGGTTAACATAGGGACAACAAAATATTTTGTTCAGACAACAAATATTTTGCTGTGGCAACAAATATTTTATTATGGCAATAAATATTTTTGCTACCGTAACAATAAATTATTAACGATCTACATTTTGTTAGAGAAACAGAACTATTTTTCTCCGTGCTACGATACTGCACGGAGAAAAAAAAATCATTGGGACAACAAGAATTTTGTTACCATAACTGATTTACCTGGTTAACATAGGGACAACAAAAGATTTTGCTGTGGCAGCAAATATTTTGCTGTGGCAACAAATATTTTATTATGGCAACAAATATTTTTGCTACCATAACAATAAATTATTAACGATCTACATTTTGTTAGAGAAACAGAACTATTTTTCTCCGTGCAACGATACTGCACGGAGAAAAAAAAATCGTTGGGACAACAAGAATTTTGTTACCATAACTGATTTACCTGGTTAACATAGGGACAACAAAAGATTTTGTTGTGGCAACAAATATTTTGTTATGGCAACAAATATTTCGCTTCAGCAGCCAAATACTTTTGCTGCCACAACAATAAATTACTAACGATCTACATTTTGTTAGAGAAACAGAACTATTTTTCTCCGTGTGCATCGCGAAAACCGGAAGTCGGCGCTCGCGAGGGTTTTTCCTTTTTTTTCTGACGGTCGGAAATAGATTCTCCCTCCGCGCGGATTCCCGCGGCCCGGGCGCGGCATCGACGACGAGAGCAGGCGAAAAGCCGCGGAGTTTGAGTACGGGGTGAAACTTCGCCGGTCGCATTTCTCGAGAGCTAATCGTTAAAAATTAAAGAACCCCGTCCCAAGGGCCAGTTTAATCAATCCCGCTTGAACGAAGAAAAAAAATCGTCGTCGACCCTCAGGGGTTGGGGGGGGGGGGGAATCCAACCTCGTCGCGGAGTGGCTCTAATTTGCATTAGGGCGCTGGGCTCGCGAACCGGAAGCGAGCCGAAGTATCAAGCCGCGGCTCATCTTCTGTGTACACCGGAGGGAAGGGTTCGACTGTTCGTTACATTTCAAACTTCGCTCGAACCCCTTAACGATCCGCGACCACTCGATACCGGTCGGGGCTTTGGCAACGATAAATAAATAATAAAAAAAAAAACATTAAATTAACATATAAAAAGTACATAAAACGACGAGTGCGCCTGGAAAGTTATTTTTTGCAAAGTGATATCTTAATTTAGCCGGGAAGCATCGACGTGGCTCGAGAGTGGCGGCAGCGAGGTGGGGTGGGGCGTCGCGCCCGCGAAACTTTTAATAAAGTTGGCTATACATCGCGGTCGCTTCCGAAGCGGGGACGAGTCGGTGGCCGGGGCTTCCGGTGGGGAGGCGGGAGTTTCGACGAGGATGAACCCTTTTAAAATTTTGTCGAGGAAACAGATTTCGTCGTCGGATTCGCGTCTGATGTCGCTCCTTTGCATCCTTCCTTTTTCACTCCCGGATGCCCCCGAGGGCGAAGAGACGGGAGTTATGCGTTTCGCTGCGAACCGCCGGCACGGCGACTTTCCCCAAAGGCCAGTAAAGGTTGGAACGGCAAAGAATGACTTAACGGATTTTTTTATAGTGAAACTTCGTAGCCCGATTGACGATTGTGACATTAAGTTTGTGGTATGAAGTCAAGGAAATGAACCATGATTGGAGGAATTCCGCTAAAAATTCATGGTTACATATCGAAAAATCAAGTCACCATTCCTATGTATACTAAGAAAAAAAATTGATTGGATTAACCAAAAGTCGCGGTGACATACGTTTGATACAAATCGTTTTCTGTTATTCGTTTGATACAAATAAAGCATTGTTTTGTTAAACGATGCTTTAATTTATTTAAAATTTGTCGATTGAAAAAACATATTTTTTGTACACTGAAAAAAAATTCGCTTGCGGGCTGCCGAAGAAAAAAATGTTTGTTTCAATGCTACTTTCAATTCTTACAAATCCATACGATATTGAAACAACGACGGCAAGAATATCAAGGTGAAATGTTATCGTTTCAATCCGGTATGAAATTGTACGAATTCAGAGCAGAATTGAAACAACTTTTTTATTTATTTGGCAGCCCGCAAGCAAATTTTACCTGAATCAATGATATTTTCTTTTCAGTGTACCAACAAAATACACCTTTGAACGTATGTCGCTGCGCATTTGCTTAATCCAACCATTCATTTTTCTCAGTGTACAATCGCAAATGATGCCGTACTTCACGCTGCTGTCGAGATCGTCAGTTTTCAATGCCCAGTGAGAAGCCCGAAAATGTTAGAGCCGAATCCCGTTTATCCAAAGTATTGTGGGGAGAGGAATCTCGAATACCACAGTTAACATAGTCGATTCAAACTTGTAGTACCATTATATACTTAAAAATATAACACACCACTTCGTGTAAACATTAACTTTAATAGTTGTAGTCATTTTTTAAATATAATTATAATTTAGTTAATTAACATAAACTTCATATAAAAAAGCCATTGATTCTAGAATCGGAACTACTGTAGTTGCAGCACGCAATACAAAAGAAGCAGCAAACTTGTACAAGTTTAAGCTCACAGACTGCGGGTGGGCGTTGTTGCTTTGTCCATGTTATCCGAGTTTTTTGTATTATCGGAGCCTACACCTCGGTTAACGCAGAGGCTCGATTGATCGAAGGTCGGATAAGCGAGGTTTTACTGTACTTATAATAGTACATTTTTCTCGGGTTTTCTTTTTATTTCCTCCTTCGTCTCCTCCCGTTCGTTTTCTTTACGGCTCGTCCCGCAGGATTCTCAATCACTCCTCGACTTCGCAGTTTCACGCCGGTGCGCCAAAGGCAGTCGCTGGTCGAGGGAGCAGACTCACGGGCTCTGGAGCTCGAGGACCGTCAGCCACTTTCTCTACATCCGTTCGCCTACAGCGAAAGCAAAACTCAAATGTTCGATTTCGATATAAAGAGGCTTTGCATTCGACGTGCGCTCGTCTGACTGCTCGAAACCCACGAATCTTGCGTATATAACGTAAAAGTACCAGTGGCCGCACACCTAAGGGCGAAGTCCCAGTTCCCGCACATGCATGAAAAATCGTATTCTTGCACGCACGCTTTGCGCGGCCACTGGGACGTGTTCGGTCACTGGGACCTTTACCTTACATAGAACGAAGTGTTTTTGATCTTATAATACGAGCCGGAGCGAAAAACTCGAATGTTCGATTTCGATGCAAAGCGACTTTTTGCATTCGTCGTGGGCTTGTCTGGCTCGCGACCCACGAAACACCCCGAGAGACGTCGAGCCGAGAAGCGCGCGTTGCCTCCCGTAAGCTTCCAGCCCTCGCGTACGTGCGCCTGGCCAGCACTCCGGGTGCGCGAGCGCGAAAGCTGGAGGAGGAGTGCACGTCGGGCACAGTTTAAGAAACCAATTAAATTATATTTACGCTAGACTGGCCGTGTGTCCGGGGAGGTTTTTCCTCTGCGCTCTCACCTTGCCAGAGTTCGCTCTCGCTCAAACCCTCGAGAAGCGAGTTTACACGGCGGAGCAGTCTATAAAATTATCGTACGACGTGAGAATTTACTGGCGCAACCCGAACCGGCCTCGCGATTACACACACACACATAGATGTAGACTCGTACACAAACGCACCGGAAGCCAAAGGACAATTAGCCCGCTACGAACTCTCCTCGTAAAGCAGTTAAGAATATTCTCGCGCTGTTTTGTACAAGCGCGATAAATTCTCGAGGGTTTTGCGCCGAGTACACCGGAGCTCGTAAGGTCGAAGAATCGGCAATGACCGTTACGCGAGTTCAATGCAATCGTAAAGCGCGCCGGGGTGCGCGAGCGCGTCTGCGCATGCGCGCGCGCACGCGCACTCCGGCGCAACCCGACGCGGCTCTTTCTGCAACGGCTTTCGAGGTTTCGCGCGCGGAGAACGCTTAATTAATACCGACTTCACGGCTACTTAAAGCCAAAATTTATTTCATCGCAGTCGTTCGAGGCAGCTGCTAATTATGCGCTCGCAGTCGGGGCGGAAACTCTCCCGCCTTGCGGACCGCGCGGCCGCTCAACTCTCGCGGCGCGCTCCCTTTTCTGCCCCTTTCTGCAACGTCGTACACTTTCCTAAGTTACTGGCACACCGCTTCGAGGCACCTGTGTATACACAAAGCACTCACCGTCGCTCGAACCGCTGCGTGTGTACACACAATCGGACGGCGAAGAGTGTGAAAACTCGGTGCTTGCGCGGCATTCGCAATTTCCGCCGTGCTAAACCACCCCCGAAGCCAACACCCACCCACTGCTTCGTCTCGTTTCCGAAGCGGAGCACGCTCTCGACGAACGGCGATAAACGCGGCGTAAATGATGATTGTGCTAATTAAGCTGTTCTTTAATTCTTTGCTTTATGTCCCAGGAGAAAAAAAAAAAGTACCAAGATGTAGTGTTTTATTTTCATTTCTTTTTATCTGTTAAGGAGGGAGTCTCGCTGCGCGCTGACTTCGCATAAGTTCGACAACAATATGAGAAAATTGCAAGCATTTCTTGATGGTGTAAAAATCTGAAAAAAATCATGTATACTAAAGGTAGTGAAAAGATTTATTTTTCATAATAATAATTGAAAAATGTTATTAACAAATTCATCAAAAAATTAATTGGTTAACAAATTACCCGGCAACAAATTTTTTTTTACGAAAATGATTCGTTTATTTTTCTGAATACGTATGAATTTTTTCAGATTTTTAAGTAATCGTTGATTTTTGTTCTATAAAAAAAAATAAAAAATC
>JAPYZC010001846.1:0-23185 GCA_030522665.1 Ichneumoninae sp. A BG-2022a | reverse complement strand
TATATATATATATACACACACATATATACGAGTCATCTACACGTACCTGTACGTGTATACGTCACGTATATATAGCTGTAGTCCATGTTTACATTCTCGGCTTGCGACGGACCGTATTGACATATGGTTTTCCGCAGTATTCCTAAGCCCGAGGTGTATATGCCATGGTCAAATGCGATACGGTGGGGAAAGACCGGATGCGGCCGCAATTTGGGGGGACTGGCTCGCGACCGAAATGCTTCGGCTGACGAATAATTAAATAATAATGTGCGGAAAGCCGACCCGACCCGCTATAAGACCCTAAAAGTTGGAGTCTTGATAAGTGGGGGAAAATGCAAAAAATAAAATAAAAATAAAAATAAATAAAACAAAAATCAAGAAAAATTGATTTTTTCTTTGAAATTCTTTGAAATTGATCGTTTTGCTAAACATAGCGAAAACAAACAAGCTCGCCGCGCTCGTTGTAGCGACTTTACATCATCGAGCGGTAAAAGAAAAGAAGAGGATGGCACAAGTTTGCTACGCGAGCTGTCGAAGAGACAAGAGGGCATACACGGCAGAGCGGACGTGTTGCTGGTTTACGAGCGTGAGGAGTGCGCGCGTTCAAGCTTTTATGAATCCAAACGGATATCGCTCACGTGTGTCCGGACGCTTAACCTGCGAAGAGTTGCGATGGTAATTGGACGGGGAAAGTAATTCCGAAGCAGGCGCAACAAGTACAAAAGGGTGATACAGCGGCTGGAGCATCTCTCCGGAATCGGAACTGCCGATCCAAGCCCGGTATAGGGCATAGCTTCTATAATCGAGGAAAAGATGCAGCTGCGCTCTTGTTTACCGGAAGCGGAAGAAACGGGTGCGCGTATAGGCTGACTACCCGGACGGAGGGGTTTACATGGAAAAGAGGCAGAAGGACCAGTTAGATATACCTGTGCAGGAACGATGGTTTATGCCTCCGTCGGTTTTATGGGCTGCGCCGCGGCCTGCCGCTCGCGAAGCTGGATCGGCATATACCACCGCGGCGAACGCAAGGCAGAAGCGTCCGTTTTCCCATTATACCGTCCGGCTATCGTTCTCTCCTCCCCGTACTTGACTCAGAACTCCACGGTAGACCGGCATCTATCTCCCGGCTCGATTCCCGGTAAAAGCATTTACCGAGGAGGAAAGATCCTCTTCTGCCATTCGAAAATTACCGTTGACCGATCGTCCGCGCGCGTGCGCGCGTGCGCGCGTGCGCGCTTGCGCACGCAGCCCGTTCGCATTGCGTCTGCGATGGTATACGCGGTTGGTTATGATACACGCGCGAATATCCAATGCTTACCAATTCGATGCTGTGGCGAACGGTGAACGATATCGTGCGAGATGGAGAGAGGAAGCTCCGCTGCAACGGTCCCGTGTCCGAGACGGCGGGGCACTTCCGGTACCGCACGGTGCACACCGCTCGGAAGAGCTTTCGCATGAAACTGACCAAGTTTCGAACGATTTTCATTTTTCCCCGCCTAGTTGACTTTTGCAAATATCATCTATCGGTACCGCTTACTAACGACGGAATGATGTCGCAAGCCTTGCAGAGACGGGAATCTCGAGTCACCGGTTTCAAATAGAATTTCTCGTAAAGAAAAAAAAAAATATATATGATAGAACAATGAACCAAAGTGCGTTGAGAAACCCCTCGAAGAAACTCCTCGCTATCATCATGATTTACAATGCACTATGGTCCATTGTTCGATTATTATTATTATTATTATTATTATTATTATTTAATGCTTCGAGATATTCGATCGGCTTCCCACGAAGGAGTATTTAACAGTTAAAAAAAAGTCGGGCTCGCACCGGAAGTGGAAGCTATTACTCACGTAAAGTTAGAAATGCCTACTGCACTGCACAAATATGTGCTTTATATATATAGGGGATATCGGGGCAAGATGGGCCCCCTAAACAAATAACGCGGGTACAATGCTGCCGAAAGTATAATCTACTATTTGTTACCCAACAATGATATTTTCATAGGTTTTATAACCGGTCCCAAAAGTAACATTTTCTGGGGCGAAACGGACTACCGGTAATCTTTTCAATCTTTTTTTTTTAGGTACCCCATTTTGCCCCGCTTCCCTATTTTGCGTTTTCCTGCTTCTGTCATTGTCCACGAAAGATTTTTATTTTTTCCTTCCCGGTTTTCATATGATTTTAAATCATTTTGGGGTGGCCCACTATGCCCCGGGTCAAACCGATTTTTCACTAGCCCATCTTGCCCCGGGGGCCCATCTTGCCCCGGTTTCCCCTATATATATATATATATTAGTGCGGCTGAAGGCTCGCGCGCTTCGCGCGCTCGCACCCCTTCGTGGAATTCATCCCTTATTATTCTAAGTTATTCAAAAAGACGTATACCCTTACAATTCTAAGCCCCACTATTGCGCCCCTTAAGCTTAATGGACTTAAGCCCTTATTATTTCGAACCCCCTCAAACTTGGTGGACTGAAGCCCTTATTATTCGAAGCCCATTTAAGGATGGACTTAAGCCCTTTATATTCCAAGGCCCTTTAAGGATGGACTTAAGCCCTTATTATTCTACCCCCCCCCCCTCGATTGCTATGGCAACCATAGCACTCCCCTCCCCTCCCCCCGAACCCGACTGACACGGCGGCAGCGGCGGAGGCCGCGACATTTTTATATATCATAGAGAGATATATATATATATATAAGTTGGCTCGCGCATTAGCCGGACACATGCAAATTGTGCATTAAAACCAATTAATTCGCATACTAGCTGTTGCAAAAATGGCGAAATATATACTGTAGAGTCTTTTGCCTACCTTCGTGCGCATTTAGACTTAATTGCAGTGATTAGTTTTCTATTACGAAGCGTACGAGGAACCGGACTGGCGCTCACTCGGTCTCGTGTTTCGTGTAATCTTTTTGTTAGTTGCACAGTGGTTTTCCAAAGGTGTATTACAGAGAAGCGGCAGATTGGCGACGTCGTGGCGACCAATGGTCTCCCGTGGCCAAAGAGTCAAACGACCGGTGGAGGAAGTTGATAAATTTTGTCACCACCTTCGGGGGAGCTCGGGACTTAACGGTACAAAAGCACCGGCATCTCGATGCCTCCCAGTGTTTCAGCTAGTTGATCGCTTTAATAGCATTCTCGTGTTAAGTTCGTGACTCCGCGGGAGCCGCGAACTCTCACCGAGCATGGAGGAGCGCCTTCTCGAGTTGGGCTGTTCAATACCATACGATAGTATAGGTTCGCACGTGGAAAAAAAAATTATGCGGCATATGTCGAAAGAAATATGACCGTGATTTATCGAATGTAGTTTTGACCACACGCGGGTATATTTCGGATTATATTTCTGAAAATATAAGATAAATGAGGGTGATACGACCACCCGTTAATATCTTTAAACGTAATAAACTAATGGCGCTGCCGTTTGCAGAGTTTTTAGTGTACCTATATGTGAATAGAATATGATTGCATCGAAAATTACACGATTGTATGTGTCAGGCTCGGTACGACATGCGACGTGGCCATATCCTCCGCAATTTCCGGGGGATATGGCCAGTGAAACCGTTTTCGTTTTATTTTGTCTTTCTGTAGTTCATGTAGACAACATAAATTATACTAAGCCATGTTTTATGCGATCCCTCTATGCTTCTCCAGACTTAATCGACTACCATTATTAATATAGCCATATCGCCCGTAGTGTCCGGGTGATATGGCCGATCGCAGATATTTATCTATAGAGCTGCAATTAAATCGAGCATCGAAAATATCGAAAGTTCCGAGTGAATAACTTCAGTTCGATGTTTCTACAGTTGGTTATGACAAAAATTTTAAGGTTTTTGTTTGTTTAACGTTAAACCTCAAATTATCATTTCATTCATTGTTAAAAAAAAAATCATGGCCATATCACCCCAACTTACCTCGTGTGTCTTATACTATAAGGAAATTGTTATGTTTGTTAAATAAATAAAAGTGTTAAAAAAATTCGGAGTGACGAATTGACAGAATACGAATGTATTTCATGGAAAAAAACCTGTCGAATAACTCTGGTTTGTAAAATGTGCATCTCCCATTAGCATCCTTAAAATATTGTGCAGATCCCAATGCTGCATGATGTGTGCGGGGCCCGTAGCGGACCAGCCGCGCGTTCCAGACGATTAGTCCCCTTGGTCGAGGGGGTGGGCACTGGCCGATTACGAGAAGCCTTTGCGAAGGGGCAACAAATAGATTGAAAAAAAAAAACGGTCTCAAGATTCTACTGCCACCGCGAGACATTACGCGACTGAAGCACCTTCGCCAGGAGGATCTTTTTCCACCTCGACAGCGCGCCATTATTGACGATTATTGCCATCGACCTCAGCTCCTCGGCTTTACCCCACACCGACCGGCAATTATATTATTATATCCAACATGGAAAATATCTCTGGTATAATTTTGAAAGAAGATAAAATAACAAGTTTATTATTTTCACTCGATACTTAGTCGATGGCATCGATTACCGAGTATTAAGCCGTCTTTAACGAGTAGTCCCCAAAGTACGCGCCGCTCGTTGTCACAGGCGTGATACGGAAAGGCCAGGGAGGGCGTAAACCGTTTCGCGTGTTACGTAAAAACGTGTAGAAGCGTATCGTCATTTTTATGTGTAGACAACACATATAGGTACCTCCTATAGGTGCCTGTACACATCGTTCAGCGTAACGTATGTACCAGGTTATATATTACAAGGTGCTCGGACGGCGCGTCGAC
The DNA here is from genome assembly GCA_030522665.1 of Ichneumoninae sp. A BG-2022a. Taxonomy (NCBI): domain Eukaryota; kingdom Metazoa; phylum Arthropoda; class Insecta; order Hymenoptera; family Ichneumonidae; species Ichneumoninae sp. A BG-2022a. Next base: position 18,441 of record JAPYZC010001846.1, on the reverse strand, counting down.
TCGCGGGCTCTTTCCTCATTTCACGCATCGTGGCGGATTTCAAGTGTACTTTATCATAGTAGGTACCTACACACGTTTCTGCCCATCACGATCGAAGGCTTTCGCCGTCTCTCTCTCTCTCTCTCTCTCTCTCTCTCTCTCTCTCTGTATTCTCAAAAACAACCAGTTCTAAATGGATATTCGGGTCGATCGATTAACCGTTTGTTTTCCATCCAGTTATGGGTTTTATTTATAAAAATAAATAATAATAATAATAATGAAAATGGAAACATGGACTCATTCGCAGCGTAAACGGTAGTTCCGCGGTAATGTCCGTTAGAGAATTTTTCGCGAGATAAATTACTACGAATTGTACGAAAGAAGTTTATAGCCCGAGCTCTCGTCCGCTATTGGACTGTTCAAGTCGCCATCGCCTCTATTTGAATGTACAGTAGCGAATACACTGTACGGAGCCGGGAGAGAGCGGAGCGATCTCTTGGAATGAGGTGGAGAGCGCGAGCCGCGGCAGAGCCACCGGACGCGAGGGTAGTCGCACGACAGCCGGGAGGCACTGCGCGCCAAGAAGCAACTGTAAATCCTACTACCAGGATCCTTCCTACAGTTTTACTCTCCTGCCTGCTACTCCTGTACACCGAGATGATTAATGCGATATTAAAGTAACTGCGTGCTCGCTTTTAACTTTACCTCGATCTACCACTGGCTCGGATAGGCAATGCGGATCCTGATAAACGCCGCACGGTTTCTCTGCCCCGAAACAGCGCGTAACCCGAATTCCAATTTACCGAAAAATTTATTTCCTACATTTTTTTTTTATTTTTTTATTTTTTTCATAGAAAAACCTCACATTTTTTTCGCTTCGATTCGATCAGATCTTTTACAGAGAGTCAAGGGAAAAAAAAATTTATCGGCAACTTTTTCATACACTGAGAAAAAGAAATGGTTGGATTAAGCAAATGTGCGGTGACATATACTTTCAGAGGTGTATTTTGTTGGTACAACAAATATGTTTGTTTCAATCGATAAATTTTCAATAAATGTAAGCAAATAATCGTTTAACAAATCAATGCTTTATTTGTATCAAACAAATAACAGCTTTAAATGTCACCGCGACTTTTGGTTAATCCAACAAATTTTTTTTTCTCAGTGTATTCAATCGAAAATTTTCAAACGTCAATCTCGATTGGATAATAATCCTAACTGGATGATATCATCCAGCGTTTAATATTTATAGGCCCTTTTTCATTTATAAAATAAATGAAAATGGAAAACGGAAAGATTCGTTGCCGATTGAAACTTGTTTCCCTCTCGAAAGATAAACAAAACAAAACAAAAATGATGAATTAGCATAGAATTTTTTTAGTTGCTTTTTTTGCATCCATTATCGTTCGAATTACCGTGAAGCTCGGTAGTACATGCGCGAGTGGGTGATACGGGTAGAAATACCGGACGGCAAGGGTAGTCGTGCGATACGAGTCTCCTCTCCGTGACTAGCTGTAAATCAACCACACCAAGGATACGTTCTATGTGATCTTAGTCATCGCTTGTGTCGCGCCGATCCTCTCTTCTCGCCTATTTTATATATCTAATATGTATAGCTTTTTCGTCTCTTTCTCACCTTCGTATCGATATGCATCTCGCGCAAGGTTTCCAGTACCATTAAACCGTATAGCAATAGGCATGCGGTGGATCTCTGCCCACGTTGCCGTAGATCGAGAGATGATGCGTGTGTGAGCGAACAGTAAAGAGGAGGAAGTTGGAATATTTCTGGATGAGCGAGAGAGAGAGAGAGAGAGAGAGAGAGAGCAGGGGCAACAACTGACGGAGAAAGAAGATTTTCTGCACCCATCGTGATCCTCAGTGTATCGGCCACGGGACCGTTTCCTTTTCTCGCTGTGTGTTCTCCCTCGCGAGAGAGAGAGAGAGATCGCGAGCGCACGAAACCGGTGCAGCACACGATCCTTCCGAGCTAGCGCACTGTGGTTAATGTCCCGTTTGATCGGTCGCCGATGCTAAGAAGTCGATCTCCCCCCCGGTTCTTGACACAAGTTTGTGTACGTGTGTGCGCTGTAACCGTGCGGCTCGCGATTTGGATTCACCCGCGAATAATAAGTACAAGATTGAGTGTCATCATTAACCGACATCGACCGGCAAGCTCCATCTCCCCCCCCCCCCCCGTGCTTCTTTCAGTGCGGACACCACGACTACGGATCCGTGGATCGATCGAGCGCGAGGAAACGAGGTTAAGGGGATGCTTTTTGTAACTGTAGCACTTGACTGTGTGGGTACCTTTCGTTCGAGGTATTGTTAATTCGCATATTAACAACACCTACATGAACAAGTATATAGCATATACTTCTTCATTGGACATTTTTTTTTTCCAGCAAAATGTATAGGATTTTTTGTTCTGAAGACTCACAATTTCCAATATCGATGCCTCCTCGATGCTCCGCTCATGATAACCATGATGATTCCAGCACCCTCGCGACGACGGATGCTCTGGCGTGTCCACGCTCTTCGACGCAGCAGCTGTAGCACCCCCGTTCGGTTCCTCTGTGGCTTCACAGAACACTGTTCAACGTCGATTATCCGCAATTTGAAAGAGAAAAAAATAAATAAAAAAACAAACAAACAAACGAAAAAGAACTGTCTTTACAAACTCTCCATGAACGAGCACTGAGTAATATTTTTCACGAAATGATGGATAAAAAAAATTATGGTCAGAATCCTTTAATCTCTCTCTGTATCGCGTCCACGACCTTTTCTCTCGTCTTTCAGGCGACCTTGAACTCACGATTATTTTTTCGCTCTCCGTGTCACGGTATACATATATATATATATATATAGTTAATGAATGAACGAACAAGCCGATGGGTCGAAGGTTATTAATTAGAGAAGACGTGAAACTTGTTCGGAGAGTCCGATTATACACGTTCGTGTGCGCGAACTTCCGAGCTCGCCGTAAGTAGATACAGTGACGGGATCCCCGGATGGCTCGTGTGCCCGACGTGCGCGAGAGCCGAAGTGCACTCCGAGGAGAGGGTCGAATGTGGAGAGCTTCTTGCCGGTCGTCTTGCTCGTGGAAGAGTGGGCGGACGATTCGCGTCGAGAGGTACAGAGCGGGGCTCTCTCCCGAGAGAGAGAGAGAGAGTTACACGTCGGGGCCTCCGCAACGACGAAGAGGACGCGGAGGACGACGACGACGACGCCGAGGCGAAAGAACGGATGGATGACGAGGCGAAGAGACGACGCCGCAATGAGAGGACCAAGTCGACGATGAGCTCTTCGCAGGGGAAGTGCGCCGCGGTGGCGTTGGAAAGGTATACGGAGGAAGAAGAAGAAGAAGAAGAAGGAGGAGGTGTACCTAGCAGAGTGGTGCACAACGCCGTAATGACATGGTCTAGGAGATGCCGGTCAGTTTTGTAATAGGTCTCGGTAAAAAGTGAATTTTCCAAGGTGGGGAAACGGCCCCGTAGCCAATCGGACGCCACCTCGGAGAGGTTCGAGAGAACGGCCAGGGCCAATCAGAGCGCGACATTCCGGAGCTCCTCTTCGCCGGATATCCTGCGAAATATACACGATGCCCGGGTTCATGATATTAACTGTTGCACTCCTTGTGTCATATATCTGTGTACACATTTATGTAGACACTACGTCGAGCGGGCTGGAACGCGGACAGATGGATCATCGATGCTCGGCAGATTTTCGGGATCGACCGAATATTTTTTTTTTTTTTTGTTCTCTATCAAAGGAGATAAATTACTCGGAGCGTTGATCTTTAATTCTATTTCTTCCGTAAAGGAATAATAAAAAAAAAAAAAAAAATTGTTCACAGCGATAATGAAAGGGTCGCAACATTAAAATAATCGACACGCGCGAACGCAATCACGAGCTCGACAAATTGAAATACAAACCGCCTTCAATCAAGTTCTCACGTGATCCGCGCGCATCCGCGACTCCCACGATAAATTCCACGCAGTTGTGGCGCCAAACTCTTTCCTCCTTTATTTTTCTCTCTCCGTTAGATCCTCGCGGGATCGTTGATCCGTGGTTCGGCTGCGTCGGTCGATAGACAGGGTAACCATTACACCATTACACCATTACACCATTCCACCATTGAGCGCGCGGGTGCTCTCGAGCAAACGACAGTGAGCTTCGAGGTATCCCAAAGATACAAGAATAGACTGAAAGCTCTCTCGGTTGTATACAGGCACGCGCCCGCGTGTATACACGGAGAGAGAAGCGCGTTCGTCCACCGGTTCATGCGGCATCGTAGTTTGTTATACCGGTGAGGTCGGTACACGCCCCGAGGATTTCCGGGTCTGCACGCGTCTAACGGTGAATCCGAAGAAATTGGCTAGAAAGGGTTCCGGGGAGGGAGGTATGGGGGGCGCGGGGGGGGGACTTGGTTGGGATTCCGGTCTTTCTTATTCTCCGGATCGAGAGCCAAGTGAGCTCACTCTACTTCAGCTATAGCTCGTCTCTCCTTGGGTCTCGTTCCAGCTTCTCTTCCTACAGCTGCCTGGAGAATGATACCGAGTTCGATTCCCAGACCTCTCTCTCCGCCAAGCGCCAACTCCCGGCTTGATCTCTTTGGCTCTCTCCGCGCTGCGCTGCTCCGCCGAGCAACGGGAAGATTCGCCTCAGAGTCACCACGAGATGACACGAGAGGTGCCAAAGACTAATCATGATCCGCTAGATTTTTTTTTTTCTCGAACGTCTTTCCAGACGAGTGTTCTCACTTTGCAGTGTCATCGTTTGCATTCGACCAGCGCTGGGCGGGGGAGTAAGAAGATTATGTAGGTACCGAGTCATTCGATCGGATTGAACCACCACCGCGCACGCGCGCCCGCGCGCCCGCGACGTCATCGAGCATAAGGGATTCTTAACAATGCCCGACAATGGATTATCGTTGTTTAATATGATGTTTATCGAGATGTACTGTAAGTTATCCTCGTATCATCGTCACTCGAGCACACGTGGTGCGCGCGCAACTAATGCGCATCGTTTGTCCAATCACGTCTCTCTCTCTCTGTCCCGAGCAACAAAAATAAACTGCAGGTTCGCGGAAAGGAAAAAAAATTGTTATTAGAAAACGAACCAGTAGCTCCCGCAGAGAACGCGCTGCGGGAACTGCGAGTGTGACGGATCACTCCCGAAACTCTATATATATCGTGACGTCGAAAAAAAAAAATCTTCTTCCGGTGAGAAGCTCTCGTGATCTCTCGAGCGACCCACGACGTTCGAACTAGAATGCGAAGAGAGAAAATAAATAAATAAGTTATAAGATCGAGAGATGAGGATGTTGGATGAATCCGAGACAGGACTCCTGGGGTCTCGAGCTGTCCGCCGGGACACCCTGCCAGGAGAATTCACGAGCCTTTCGCCGCGAGTTTCACACACACACACATACAGACTTGATTCTAAAGTTTGTATAGCCCTCTATTTACCCCAGTACACTCCCCTATGTTGGCAATATCTTTTTTTTTTTATTTTGTTATTTCTTGTCCAAGTACCGAAGTGAATTCCATGAACGAACAAGTTGGCGGCGGCTCGTCTTCGAGTTGCATAAAACGACGTGGCATTATCTCGTACAAATTTGCAGCCTAAGAGGAAGCGGAAGTGCCAGGGGGAAGGAAAAAGGCCGAGGACGAAGTGAGCGAGAGCACTCGAATAATAAACCGATTTTTTTTCCCTCTCGTCCCCTTTCTCTCTCCGTCTCTTATCTCGGGGTGGAACGAGGTTCGAAGGGAATGCAGATAAAAGTTTGCGTCGAGAGCGTGGCGCACGGAATCACGTTCGGCGTGCAGGCTCACTCGACTATAAATAGTAAATGCCTACCAATCGCTGTCAGATGAGTGGAGATTCCATTGGCCTATGCTCTCCTTCCATTAAGTTCTCGAAGGGATATCTCCTCGGGTTTTCTCGCGCCCATAACAGCAGCTAGAACTTGTTCCTTCCCTTTACTGCTCTACTGTAAGTACATTATTATATCTGGCGGGTATATATGGGAATGAGCATAAGACAGGTACCCGAAGCCCTTTCCATTCCTTTGTTTCCCCTCTTAGTTTATTCTGGACTGCAGTTCTGGCGATCTACGCGAGTTTAGCTCCTCGCAGCATCCGCTTCCGCACACTCGTGCAATAGGGGGGGGGGGGGGGAAGAGAGAATCCGTCGGGTCCAGCAAAACCATCTCTATCTGTTGGAGATGCGATGCGCCCGGCGAGCGCGCGATCCGATACGATTCCCCGTCGATTTTCACCGCGCCGATCCGTGGGAGAACCCGACCAATTTCATGGCCGTTTACTGTCACGGTTCGAGCCATCTTCTTTGTTCTTTTCTTCATCGTGGCACCGTACTAATTGCATTAGTACAACCCGGGGACGACTCGGCGGTTGCACGGGCACAACTGCCGAGGCAACCGTGAATAATCCATCGAACGGAGCGACAGAGATTCCGAAGACGGTCGTAGATCAACGGCACTCTCTCTCTCTCTCTCTCTCTCTCTAAAAAAAATTCGATTCACAGGAAAAGAAAAAAAATATATTAAAAAATCTAGTGTTCCTGAGACGAAATTGTGTTCTATTTGTCCTCGGAGTAATTTTTTTTTTACTGTCCCTCGAAGAAAATTAAGCAGTTACTTCGGCGATTAAGCAAGAGGAGACCGTTTTCCTGGTAGGAATTTTAGATCGTTGCATCGGGACAAGATCCGGAAAAGGACGTACGGGTCAGCTAAAATTTGTATCGGGGTGATAAAACTGACAATAACTCTTCATTGAGTGATTAATTTTTTCTTTTACATTCGATGTGTTTTGAGCGCATAGCTATAAAACTCTCGGAAGTGTGGAGGGAGATGGGACGTCGATCGTCGACTGATGGGCAAATAACTCTCTCGAGTCGAGGAAGAGTCGAGGAAGGAGCCCCGCCGGTTGCTGCTCGGCCCGCGCGCGCCCGCGAAACTCTATGCGAGAGCTAATCGATCGGTGAAAAACAAAAGCAAGAGTTCACCTTGTGCTGTACAAAGAAGAAGCTGTATGGTACGCGGTTCGTAATGTAGGTAAGCAGATGTGGTGGATATAGGAAGCGCAGCCGGGAGAATATACCTCGCAGGTATAGGTGTGTAAGAAATGCAGTCATATATCGGTCCACTATCGCGCTCTAGGCTATAGTGCAACGGTGCTCCCCGGTACTCTTGTCTAGTGGGCATGATATATGCTCGACAGCCGCGGAGATCGATACCACGAACTACTCGTGGTACGAAAACTCTTTTCTTTCGTTTATTTAAACAAATTGTAATTATCGGTATCGCTATAGCGATGATTCTATCGTTATATTCCAGACTTGTTTCCTTCAGATCCATGGAATTACTTCCTGAATGGCATAATGATCCAATTTCATCCTTATTTCCGTCGTTTAAACTCTTTGAAACATTATCTATCGTATATCACTCAATCTCTCTACATAGATTGAGTGACTCGGTATTTCCGAACGTCTGTGTGCACGAACTGCGGAGCAGTTTCGTTGCCTCGTACCGTTCTTGAACGAGCTGCTTTTGAGATCATTCCAGAGAAAACTAAAATTCGATTTTTATGTATTAAGGCTCACTCTCTTCCTTTAAAGATGCTCTATGACTTCACCATGTAGATACTCGATAGTATTTTCCGTTTGAAAATTACGGTCTTTTGTTTATCCATCGACGATATTCGTTGACGAACAAACAGCTGTCATTTTTAATCAGCAAATACTATCGAATATCTAGAGGGTGAATTAATAGAGCGTCTATCTTTCAAGGAAGAGAATGACTGACCCGCGATACATAAAAATCGAGACAAACATTACTGATTACCTTATCGGAAAAATTAATACCACTGCAATTAATATTTTTCTAGGTTAAGGGCATCTGTAATACAAATAACAATTATTATTATTATCACGCATGTACGCATAAAAGTTGAAGTGTGAAGCGCTCCAACCTTCAGAGTACGTAACAGACAGTAAAACGAATGAAGATCAACCGCCCATCTTTATTTATTTTTTTTATTTCTTGACCCTCTCTTGGTAACGCTCAGCCACCAAAATTCAATTCGTACACCGCGCGTGTCCGGCGTAAAAAAAAAAAAAAAAAAAAAAAAAATTCTTATCGTGACTCTGCGGATGTGACTATTGTAAAGGACTCATTGAGAAAGTCATTGTTCGTCTGAGTAAGGAGGTTCCGAGCGATGGTCGATTCTTGATAGCTCAATGTCGCATAGCGGCCTCAAGATCAGATAGTCTGCATCCTCTTGCGGAGGTGATTCTGCCTTTCAAGGCCGTGGGGTCCGAGGCAGCAGTGCGTGAGGTAGGGGCTCAACGTGTAACATCCGCACACAAACACACGCGACTCACACGCTCCGAGCGTGATGTCATCTCACGTCGTCGGGTCGTCGGGTCGTCGATGTGCCGCGTATGTACAACTTTTCATCTTCAATTAACCTTCGACTCGCATCGATGCCCCGTAGTAGGTATGGATCACTCGCGATCACGCGCGATCCCTCGAAACGCGGGGTTTAGCGTGCGCCCCCACAGTCGGAGAGAACAATGCCCGCGAATTCCCTTCGGATAATTTTCTTGTTTTTTTATTACTACAGCGCGAGCTTATACAGAGCCGCCTTCTCATCGGGAACCCCGAGGAAGACCGCAACGTGGCATGATAGCGCGTAACCGCGACGTCCCCTTGGCTCGAATTTACCCGTATAGAAACAGAAGAGAAGAGAGAAGCTCCGACAATTTTTTTTTTTATTATTTTTTTCCCTTTTGCTGCTCGTGTCCTGTTGCTGCCCCCAAGGCGTTACGCGCTCGAGTGCATCTCTCGCACCCTTCGCTCCCTCTTCGACGGTGGTCCGTGGTCTGTCGTCGGTGTCGATTAAACTTTTCAATAATAAGAACTATCCGCTGGTAAAATCGAGTAGCTGAGGAGTCGTCTCGCGGAGATTCCGTCCGGCGAGGGAAGTACGTCAACCGGGACGGCCACACCACAGCCATCATCCTCCCGAGACACTGCACCATGGGGTGACAAAAGCAAAAGAAATGTCGAGCGGAACAGGGTCAGTAATGTTTTTTTTTCTTTATACTTTATCGCCACTTTCGAGTTGTCGAGAAGTATCAAAAGAATACCGCCGACACATTTTTTCACAGATGGAAATATTATTTTTTAACAAAGATCGTAGGGGAGCGCGGGGCAAAATGGTACACCGGGGCAAAAGGGGATAATGTGACAAAACTCAATTCTCAAATAACTTTTGGATGGTGGCGATGGTGGTACGTGTGGCAAAACCGATTTGAAAATCCGGATGTATCGTTGGGACAAAATGGGTCATCCAAAGATCATTGGAAAATTGAGTTTTGCCGCCGCTGTCCCGTTTTGCCCCGCTGTGCCATTTTGCCCCGGTCACCCCCACACGGGTGTTCGCAAATTTGCCCCGCAGTGACAAGCGTGTTTTTTTTTTTTTTTTTACCAATTTCTCGAACTCCGAAGGCAAGCCAGCAGTGTGCAAAAATTTTTTGTTTGCCCATGTATTTGAGAATTATAAAAAATACTCAGCTTCAGAATATATTAGGCTATTTAAAAAGAAAAAAAATCAACACGAAAAAGAAATTTGGTTTCAGCACAGAAAGAAAAGTTGGTCTTAAAGGACCGATGGAATTTTTATCTATAGGCTAAAAGTGGTGAATATGGCCCACCTCGATTAACACGTAAATCAATGATATATGGACCGGGCCATATTCCCCACTTTTACCCTAGCAATGGAGCTCTTTGTAGATATTAATAGAAAAAAAATGGTATTGACAATTCCAGCTGTTTTTGGTTTTGCGAACACCCCGTAAAATATCAACCCTCCGACACGATCAGAATCGCTCAGCGAATCCGCGATCCACGTCAGTAGCCAGCGACATTGTGGAGGCAAACGCCGTTCGATAATAATTTCCTTCCGACACGATGCTTTAAAATCTTTTCCGCAGATGGAATTGCCAGGCCATAAAGCAATCCGAGGCATCGAACGGCAAGATACCGGTTAACCTGATGATCGAGGATGGTGAGAAGTTTCTTCACGAATGTCAAAAACGTTTTTACCACAAAACGCAGTAACATTGCGGAGTGTCTTCGTAATAGTTACGTTCTAGACGAATGAATTTCGATTTCACGTAGCGTTTAACGCCGCTCGGGTTGGCTCGTTCGTCGACGGTATACGGATCGGTGCCGATCTCATAAATCATCGTTACGAAAAAGTTTCAAAGATCGCAGCTTCGGCAGTCAATGACATCAAGAATCATTGGATCACCACAGGTCACGGATTGCCTCGAATCAATGCAATAACACGAGAATATCTGATAGATTTTTTTGTTTTTTCATAAATTTGTTGGATTATCTTTTCTTTATTATTATCTTTATGTGTGTGTGTTTTTTTTTTGTTTTTTTGTTTTTTTGTTTTTATCATCGTGGTGCAGACGGTACATATTCCCATCGAGCAAAAGTGGTGAACAAATTGATCGCGTGTTATCTCATCTCCCTGGCGATTTACATAATCGAGATATGTTTCTGGACGAATGGAAAGATGATTCGAGGAGTGGCCAGTCTAGTTCTGGATTCACGAGAGTCAGTAGCTAAGTAGAGAGTTGATGCAAGTTCGTGAGCTCGGACCGTAATAAGTATATATAGTTATAGAGGTGGGGGGGGGGGGGGCACGTGGGAAGGGCCTCGACCTCTGTTCGACAAAAGTCTATGTGGAAGTAGGGGAGAACGCTGAGAAATAAAGGCAGTTCGATTAAGATTTCGGAGTTCGAATTTCCGTTATAATGAAGTGGAAAGAGGAAGAAAAATTCATTCATCACTCAACCTCAACTAAATAGACGTTTTTGTTGTTGGTTTGACCATATTCGTGACCCCGAACAAAAATTACGGTAACGGCACGTCTCTAACGATATGGCCACTTTAAGCTGACCTCCCCTACCTGCAAGTGACGAATCGATTCTATTATCAAAAAATACTCGTGTACAGCACTTTTATGCAATAGAAACATTGATAGAGTCGAGGGTTAACGAGGAATAGGGGGAAAGAAATAGACGTGAATAAACCGAGAAATATTAATGAACGGGAGTCATCGCATAGGGTCAGGTTTCACGCTCCACGCGCAGCCCTCATTATCCAGTGCAGTCTTCCCGCACCGCACTGTAACGCGACTCTCTATCTCTCCTCTCCCTACGTTCATATATTTTCGTTATCCACGAATATATCTTTTTATTTCCCTTTCCACGACGCTTCCGCAAACAATAATGACCGCTATCCTGTTAGCATCGAATTATTCCTTGACAGCTTCTTCTCTATAAGCGTCTGTGCGGACGTTGAAATGCGCCAACGCAAATGTCCCAGTTTCGAGCTATTAAGTAACAGCCGTTTAACACTCAATTCCGGATCCAAAGTTAAAAATCAGTCTGTCAATATTTTACATTCTAATGAGTTTTTTTCCCCCCTGTCTTTGGACCACATTCGAAATAAGTCCTTGGAATTTATTCCAGTCTGTGGGCTAAATTTTCCAATGGCTGAATCTTAGCTCACGGAATGGAATTTATTACTTACAACTCTTATCTATGTTTCAGCAACACCGAAACTCTGATCGGTCTCTGCATTGCAGTACTTTTCACGTTCTCCGTCTACCTCCTTGGGGGCGAAGGGCCTTCTTCCGCTTCGCAAGTTTGTTCGAACTGAATCTTCGCTCGCTCGCTTGCTCGATCGATCGATCGATCGATCGATCGATCGATCGATCGGGCCGGAGAGACACGCGAACACCCCGTCGTTCGATCGAACGCCGACAAATAGATCTCGCGCACGCTCGCGGTCTGACGTCAAAACGGTCACCCCCGCCGGGCAAGTAAAACCCGATTATTGTATTTACGGGTTTATAGACACGCTTTCGCGATGCCTTCTCTCTATACCGCTATGTACGATCTAAATTATAAAAACAAAAATAAAATACATGTAGGCACATAAATAAACTCCCCGCAAACAAATTACCGGAATCTCTGAACTTCTAGGGGGATCGAGATGATTCCGTTGACAATCAACTGTGATACGACCTAAAAAACTAAACGCTATAATATGCATGGGAAAAAAAAAAAAAAAAAACAACCGTACAATTTATTGGTAATCGTCACGTAGTTTTGAATCACGAGAGGATGATCGAGGTCCCGCTAAGATAGCTCGATAATCGCTTCCACGGGGCTTTCGTCCCTTTCTTCCCATTTATCGCTGTATGTTTGTCTTTCTCTCGTTCCCCCCGGCCTTACGTCCGTAACTGCGTGCCCGACGTAATACGTAACACCAAGAGCGCGAGTACCATACAGTACGTTGTAATAGAACCCGAGGCCAGCAACAAACACACAGTCTGTGTTTTTGTTGCTTCTGTTGTTGGGTACCTTAAACTCCCGTATCGGTGCCCCGATAACGATATAGGTAGTTGGATAACGCAGTTGGACCGCGAGAGTGTTGCATCGCGCTGCCCAACATATCGAGCGTTTACCTCCGCAGGTCGAATTTGTAACCGACAAGTGCGGTACAAAAACCGCGAGGATCGGAAAGCTTGCCGAGTGAATTCCACGTTCAAGATTGGCAAGGCGACCGGCGGAGGGGAGACCCGAAGGCGGGAGCTACTCGAACATTGCAATTAAAGTAATAAAGTAGTGGTGGAATCCATTCCAGTGGTGTGTTACGGTACCGCTGTAACACGCACGCAGGCTGTTCGCGACCTCGAGAGCATCACGGAGAGATAAAGAAGAAAGTCCGAAACGTTGTCGTCTCTTTGTATGCACTTGCAATGCCACGCCGTAGATAGATCATCATCCATTGGCAACCTCGTCTCGTTCGCGTGCGCGCACAGGCTACGACGCCCCGTTCTTTAACGACTTCATGAAATTCCGATAATCCTCGAAGACCGATATAATTATTTTACCGGTTTTATGGCGTATGTGTATGTTTATGTTTATGTACGCAAGTGTACCGTGTACGTTAACCGATGGGTCTGCTGATTCTGTGCGAATTACCATTGTTACACAAGTTCGTGCATTTCTCACGGAGAACTTCGTTTTGTTTCCCCTACAGTTTCGGTATAGTTTTTCCAACTTGGCTCAGTCAAGCTGGACGTGAGTTATCCCCAAAAACTTTGATCTCTAATTAAATTTATTTATTCACACTTCTTCGACGTCTCTAATTTTAATCGCAGATTCGATCCGCTGCGCGGAGTTACATTAGAAGGCCAATGACTGCAAGTCACGCATCGACCTTAGCGTCAAAGTCCAGTGACCCGCCGGAAGAGACGGAGGCGCAAAAAAAAAAAAAAAAAAAGAATCTCGTAGAGATCTTGGATCTCTCAAACTCGAGATATATCCCCTCCGAGATAGGGAAGAGGTACGATCATTAACTCGATGAGAACCAGTGAGTACGCCGTTGAGTTATATTCTCGGCACGATATATCCGCCATGTGATATTTTTTTTTTATACGGGCTCGTAATAACTCGTTGAATGCGCGGTTATACTCGAAATAGGTGGATTACTCTCTCGGCTCGAAGAGCCAACGACGAGCCAACAACCCTCCTCGGTGAATAAAAGAGTGGTCATTGGACCGTTGGACATAAGAGAGGATGAAACTCTCGAAAGAGCCGCATAAGAACGTACATCTCATAGAGCTTGGCTACTCCATAATACATATTATGCACGACGATGCACGAGGATAATAATGCGAGCGAAGGCGCCCAAGGCCGCAGGAGGAAATTCACGAGGAACGTACAGCTCGGTTCGGTAGTCTGCGCCCGAAGAGAGGGAGGGAGGGAGGGAGGGAGGGTTCGGTAGTCTGCGCCCGAAGAGAGGGAGGGAGGGAGGGAGGGAGGGGGGAGAGAGAGAGAGAGAGAGAGAGAGAGAGAGAGAGAGAGAGAGAGAGAGCCTTGCGTCGGAACGGAGAGGCAAGCATGCATCCCATTGGCGCGCGCGCGAACTCGTTCCATAGGAAACGAAAGTTCAATGTTGAAAAGTTTCGATCGAACGTTAAAAATCCAAATTGTTTTTTCTTCTTTTCTCGTAATATATCCGGGATGTGGATCGATGCTTTTCCAAGGTTCTGTCTCGTGCGGAAGGCCGTCCGGGGATTCTCCATTAGTCGATTCTTCGCGAAGGAGTCTTCGAGTTAAGACGGAGAAGGGATCGACCGATCGGAGTTTTTTCGTTTGCCAACATCCCCCGGCAAGCTGTCGTCATCGTCGTCCTCGCAATAGTCCCGATCGCCGTCCTCGACTTCGGTGGTGCTGCGGGTGGAACCGCCGGTGCGAATCGCCCGGACAATATTTCCGGCGACCGATCGACCGCCAAGAACATTCGCATTGAGGATCGAATCTTTTCCACGGGGCGCCCCATCGAGGTCGTTTCGTACCGGAGGAGCCGGTAGAACGGACGTCGTCGAACGTCTCGATCGCGATCGATCGAGTCCCACATACCCCAACTCCACGAACGCCATCCACAGGTCGCTTATCTTGTCATTCATTCGCCTCGCCAACAATCGACGCTGGGCCTTCAACTCTGTCCTAATGATCTGCTCCGTTCTGCGGAGGTCTTTCGAGCTACTTTCCCGCAGCTGTTTCAGCAGATTTTCCTCCACTTGGATCAGACCGTCCGCTCCGGGAAACAAGGAACTTTGCCTTTCGTCAGCATTCTCGCATGGCGGCAGAGATACATTGTCGGCCTCCGGACAGCCAACTTGGCACCTAAATCAGTCGCTGGTAGAAATGATTTTTTTTTTTTTTTTTTTTTTTTTTTGGCTTTCATTGGAATCGTCCATACCATTTGTCGACTCGCTCCCGAAGTTTCTTCAAATTTTCTTCGTGAAGCCTGACGACTTCGTCCCTAAGGCGATTCTCCCACTTGTCGATCTGCCTTCGGAAAATTGCGCAAGACTTCCGGTTCCGATTCTCAAGATTCTCCAGGTGTATCTGGATCTTCTCGTAGACACCTTTGGTGTTTGACCTGGCGCGATCCTGTCTGGATTTGTCTCTCGTCTCTATCACTTCCAGCATCTTCCTCGACTCCTCTGTCTGCCAATCCCTCAAACTCGTCTTGACGCTTTTGGCGATCTCCTTATCAACGAAAGATCGATAAATCAACATTGTATCGCAATCCAGTCCACATATCGTACGGGGTTTTTGGGCAAAACTAAATTTTCCAATAATTTTTGGATCGGACAAGGTGGCAAAACTGGGCAGAAAAGCCTGATGTATCCGATAGGGCGAATTAGACCATCCAAAAATTATTGGAAAATGACATTTTGCCCCGTTGCCCCATTCTGCTCCGCTCTACCCTACATAGTTCTTGCCTGAGAGTAGAGATCGCTGATCCTCGATACTTCCTCGTTTATTCTCAGCCTCTCCCTCCGCTGCCATTCGGCCAAATAGCTCGTCAAACCGTCGTTCAATTTTTTTATCCACATCTCCAGATCTAGCCTCAGACTCTCCTTCGTCAGGCTTGCATCCTCGTCGTAACGCTTAGCGAGTTTGTAGCTTCGCAGTCTCTCGACTCCCAATTGTTTCTTAAGACGATAAATCTCACCCTCCGACTTGACAATTCTGATCCTCAGCCGGTCGACTATCGTGAAAATTTCTCCTATCCGATCGTCCTGATTCGTAGCCGAGCTATCCAGGAAGTCCGAAGCTGCTGGTGCCGATTTTGGTCTACTTCCATTCTTAATGTTTTTCGTAATCTCGGTAAAACTCTCAACTTCGAGGTCGCGCGTGTTGCTTCTTTCTTCTTCTTCTTCTTCCTCTTTTTCTTCTTCTTCTTCTTCTTCTTCTTCTTGTTCCTCGCCGTCGTAATAATAAACTGCGTCGACGGAAGTGCTCTCGCCGGGGGCGGAAGAGTCGTCGGGCTCGTATTCTGGAGTACTTCTCTCGTAGCTCGAGGTGGCGCTGCTATCGTCGGACTTGGATCCGGCCTCGTGTTCGGAACCGTTTCTCGCCGTGAGAAAAGGCGGACTCTCCGTGGTTCGCTTCTCCTCTTCGACTTCTTCTTCCTCGAGATCCCGCACAATTTCCTCGTAATCTCGAGACAGACTGACGCGGAGATCGTAACGCCACTTTTTTGAGGAATCCGTATGATCGATGCCCCGGAAATTTATTACGCCATCGCCCGAGGAATCCGGAGAATCCGTTTCCTCCTCCTCCTCCTCCTCCTCCTCCTCCTCCTCCGCTTCCTCTATCGGAGATAGGGCCGGTTTTTCGCGACTCTTCCTGGCACTCGCTTTCGTTTCTTCGACATCGGTTTTGTCTTCTCTTCTGTACGGCTCTGTAATTTATTTACATCGTGTAAAAGAGTCGCCCGAGCCGTACAAACTTTCTCAAATATATAACGAGAGCTAAAATTTTTATGTAAGCGAAATGGAAAATAGCCTCTGCTAAAAAAAAAAAAAAAAAAAAAAAAAAAAAAACAAAAAAAAAAAAAAAAAAAAAAAAAAAAAAAAAAAAAAAAAAAAAAAAAAAAAAAAAAAAAAAAAAAGTGGAAGAAAAAGCCCGCCATAAGGGAAGAGTGAGCCTCAGTACCTTTACTCACCCATGACCCGTCGAGTTGGCTGGCTCGTTAACTTCTTCCCCGTATCCCGAATCGAATCTCTATCCCCTTTCTTTCACGAAGGAATCTCTGTTCCATCGGGTGCAACGACTTCTGCCTCTCTTCCTTGACTTTCCTCGTTGGAGGATCGTGAGGAGATTTCGCGCCGGGTTCTCTCTATCCTCCCTATAGTCTTCTTCTCAGGTGAGGAAGGCGCCGGCGAGAGTGAGGCGAATCGTGGCCACGGCTCGTTCGTACAAGAGAGTTCCTCCCGAGCTTAGCTGACTTCCACGCTATTTTTATTCGCGAAAAATAAGATGGAGAAGAGAAAGAAGGAAAAACGTATGCACAGAACTCGCGTACCGAAGCCGGTAAGCTCCGGAGGTCGAGGCGAGAAGAAGCTCACTAATGCGCGGGTACTTCCCTTCCCGGCACACTCGAGGACTCCGCGGACAATTTTCAATTTCGCTGACTCGTACGGAAGTACTCTTCTCGCGCGACGTCTTGAATTGAGACGTCTCTCTGGGGCCTGCGAGAGAAGCGAGAGTCACACAAGTTTCTCGGTATGTAACACACTCGCGTTTACTTTTGCCGCTGAATTTGACATGGTCAGCTGTCGGACTGGCCCGAGATTTTTTATTTTTTTATTTGTTAAAAAAAAAAGAAAAAAAATGTGTTTTTCTTTTGCTCTTTTTCTGCGTTCTCACGTTTCGATAGAAAAGAAAGAAGGAAAACCACGTCGGCGCACGCCGGACACACGGGACCACTCGTATAACCGTAGTTTTTTTTTTTTTTTTTTTTAATTATCTTCCTACAGCGGCAGTCTTGTCCGTGACGTGTTCGTGAAAAGGCCGCGCATTAACATCACCCTTTGCGCCTCGAGCGGCAGCAAATGCGATTTTGTTTCGTGAGAAAGTCGCAGGAACTTGCAACGACGCATTTGCTAACCTTTGCCAGCGAATAGCTTTGATCTCCCTTCCTCCCGCGGGGTCGAGCGAGCGATTTAGATTAAAGAGAAAATGGATATTCTCACATTGAATATGCCGCTTCCGGTATAGCGTGACTCGGCTAATCTAACCGGCAAGTCATTCAGGCTCCTTATTTCTTTTTCACTATCAAACTGAGACGCTCGACTTGATAAATGTATCCTATTTATTCAATTCGTATACGAATAACGACGGGCGCAATTAAATGTATAAGGGAAACACTGTTAACGCGATATTTGTGATGCAATCCATCTGAGCCTTATTATTTTTCTGTTCAGACTCGTTTGAATGATACATTATTTTTCATTTTTTTATTTTTTCGATACACTCCTTAGATAATTGATGAAGACGTTGAATTAACTGTATTACACTTGTACCGTATGTTCCTTGTACATTCGCGATAGATTCCAGAGAAAATTTAGAAAATCTCTTTTTTTTTTTTTTTTTTTCTCGTTAGATTCCAGAGAAAATTTAGAAAAGCTCTTTTTTTTTTTTTTTTTACCGGAAGTGACGTCACACCGTAACACGTGACTTCCTGTTTTGAAGTGGATGAATTAAGGAGCACACGGGTATCGTCTGTTAAAATGTGTACGCCTTCGAAGTTCCTCGTAATTAGTTAAGTATACGAACCTTCCCGTCCCGGTCAATTTCCAAACGAGAACTCGCGTAGATAGATTGGTAGAAAAATCATTGCGAAACGCCATTGAATTATCTTTATTACCATTTCGTATAAAATTCGACATAAAATTGCCCTTCGAATAGTCATTTGCTTCTAACAGCAAAAAAAAAAAAAAAAAAAAAAAAAAAAAAAAAAAAAAAAAAAAAAAAAAAAAAACAACAAAA